>PVJA010052293.1:0-12478 GCA_004027025.1 Myocastor coypus
AGGGGGAGAAGGGGGTAGGGGGAGGAAGGAGGGGGAAGAGGGGAGGGGGAGGAGGGAGTGGAGGAGGAGGAGGGGGAGGGGAGCTGGGTGAGAGCCGCCCGTACTTACGGTTGAGGCCCACATCATGATAGGTGAGGATGGCTGGGCGGTTGCCCTTCGGGGAGCCCCGGATCACCACATGTAGAAGCCCATAAGGCGTCTCAATGTCGTGTTCCTAGAAGGTACAGGCAGCTCTGGACCTGACAGCCTTCCTTCTGGCTCTTCTGGGAGACCCGGCGGTGGGGCAGAGATGGGCAGCGGCCTCCGAGAGGCCAGGCCAGATGCAGACCCATTCTGAGCAGGCTCCAACACAGGGACAACATGAACTTCACAGAAGTCCGGGTCGCCCCTGTGCCAGTCAGAGCACTGTGCAGCCACTGTCTGGACCCGCAGAGGCAGGAGGCCCAGGTGGTCCCATGCAGAGCCCTCAAAGGCTCTCTGATGCTGAGGGGCCTGGCCTCAGCAGCCCCACCTGGGATCCTCAACAGCACCATGCTGGACCCCCGCCCAGCCCCACGTGCCCCTCAGGTCCCCACCCCCCGCCTCTCACCCATGTCCCTTTTTCTACCACCACCCTCTCCTGCCACCCAAGTGTACCCAAGGCACCCTTCAAGAAAGGCAGGGGTGGATCACCACACTCCCACCAAGGCCCCTGCAGGGCTGGCATAGGGTCCTCCTGGGTTTATGTCCTTTGTTTTGCTTCTCAGGGTCGTGAGCTATTTAGGAGACCCTGGCTCTGCTCCTTCCTGTGTGATGCTATGTGCCCCAGCCTCTTGACAGGAAGTCACCTCCTAGGGACTTAGTGACAGCTACAGCACCAGCCCTGTAGAAGGCCCTGAGCCGTCGGGAGATGCCCTGCTGCTGGCAGGTGCCTTTGCAGGTACGCAGCCCTGGACATTCGGAAAGCTCAAGGTCAGCAGAGGGGACCACAGGGAGACCCGAAGAGTTGGTGGTGGCCCTGGGGCTGGGGACAGGAAGGAAAGAGCTGGTGACTGGGAGGAGACTGCGCTAGGCTCCTACGAGCTCTATGCGGGAAGAGGGCCCCAGCCCCCATTTTCAGATGGGGGGATGCGGATGGCAGGAGACAGCTTCTCAGGGACTGGCTTCCTTTTAGGTCTGGTCTCGGGCACTACTAACAAGGACTGTGGTGCCAGCAGGAAGTAACAGCGCTTATCACCCCAGGATCCACAGTGCTGGGGGGTCTGGTCCTTGTGGTTCTGTGGGTGGCCCTCAGCTTGAGCTGCACGACCTGTCTACAGGCCAGGGCTCAGCCTTCAGGCTGTATTTTCTGAGGACACCGGTTCCACTCCAGAACCCTGAGCAGGCAGTGCCCATCAAGCGCGCACTGCTGCTGGGCACTGCCAGCCCCATCGCAGCCACTCTTAGTCTTCTCAGGGCTGGAGGGAGGGGCTGAGGGACACGCAGTAGGCTTTCTGCACCCACAGCAGTTCTTTGAGTCAGCCCTTCCTCTGGGAACAGAAGTCAGGACCCAGGGCACCTTGTAAACTCAGGCCTCTGCCCTCCAGCAAAGGTGACAGGGGGCATCTGCCCTCCCGCTGAGAAGACCCCTTCTGCAGGAGGTCAATAGCAGCAACACAGCTGGCCCTGAGCAGCCACGGCTCGCAGGGGCTTTAGCCAGGTTG
The DNA here is from genome assembly GCA_004027025.1 of Myocastor coypus. NCBI lineage: Eukaryota > Metazoa > Chordata > Mammalia > Rodentia > Myocastoridae > Myocastor > Myocastor coypus. Next base: position 1,683 of record PVJA010052293.1, read on the forward strand.
CTGGTCCCTGGTGACCTTGGCCTAACCCTCCTAGCGAGCTCCCCATCCTCCTCCCACCCTAGGCAGGGAGTTAAGATCCAGCCCTGCCTGACAGCAGCAGATATCAATTCCCTTGGGTCCCGTACTGCCCCGGGGGCGGGGGGAGGGGCGGGGTCCACCTAGGGCGCTTGGTGCAACTGCGAACCTCCAACTCCCAGGACCAAGAGCTTCCATTGGCTCCTGGTGATGTCAGAGCCCAGCCTGCCTCCCGGTGGGTGCCCATGGGATTCATTGCGGCAGCCAGGGAGGGGGCTCTGACCTTCTCGCAGCTCCTATCCCCTCACCAGTGACCTTGAGGGCCAGGGATTGGGAGTTGGGCTTGGTGCGAGGTGGGGAGTGGAGGTGCTGCACGCAGATTCTTTTCATCCACTGCACCAATAATTCAGGGGCCTAGGGTCTGCATGGGCGGACAGGGGTTGACGTCGTGGCCTCCCTGCTTGGTGACCCCATGGCCTGAGAATCCAGCAGGGCAGGGCAGGGCAGGGCAGGGCAGGGCACGAGTGTGGGGGCAGGAAGGTTTGTCCTTGCTTCTCCTTCCTTGAGGAAGAGCTGCTTAGGGCTGGGTACCTGCTGTCCCCAGGATAGCGAAGGAAGGTGTGACCCCTTCTTGTACCCTTCCCTGCTTAGAGCCCTGCCAGATCCACACCGCTGCTGAGTGGTACCCAACACCCTGAGGACATGCAAGCAACACCTAAAGCAGGAAGAGGCTGGGGCCATGAATCTGTCCCCTCTCAGTCCTGGTCCAGCTGCCCCAGTCTCCATCCATGGGAGGCTGCCATGCAAATACCAACACTACCCCCATGGGGACAGGACACAGACCTAGCAGGCAGGGTCCCATACGATGTGCTTTGGATACAGCCAGGGCTCACAGGGGACTAGCCCGATGGGCTGCACTGGTCCCAGCACCCACACAGATGCCCTGGGGAGGGGCACATGGCGGGTAGAGGACTCGCTGTCAGCAGGGCATGCACACAGGGCACACACGGCCTCGAACGCAAAGAGGAGTCCGTGCTTTCATTCCATTTAACAGACTGCACCCCTCCCCAGCACCAAACCAGCACCTGCCTCAGCTACATGGGTGGACCAGGTTCCAGGAGACTGGAGGCCTTGCCTCAGCGACTCCACGTGAAGCACCACAGGCAGAGGGATGTCCTGTCCTCACAGGTCACAAAGATGCCCCAGCCTCCCGGCCCACCTGGCTGCCCCAGGGCCCTCACTCACCCCATCCCAACACTCCGGCATCTTGCCGAAGGAGGGGACTCGCCCGGGCCAGGAAGGGCAAACAAAGGCCTGAGTCACTCGGGTCCACAGGGAGGGGGCGGCCGGAGTGGGAGACTGTCGGCTCTGGGCCCCAGAGCAGCTCCTGGGCCTTTTATACTCAGATGCAGGCAGTTCCTCCCCCCACAGAGCTTCTCAACAGCCGCTTGCTCACCCAGAGCCCCCAGATTGGCTGCTTGAGGACAAACCCGGTTCTGATTGGCTTCTGAGCTTATCACCCAGCCCACTCCTCCCACCCCAGCAACACATCATCCTGGAGGGTCCCACCCCTGCAGCTCAGCCGTCCCTAACACCCAGGCACTGCTGACAGTCACAGCTGCAGAGACAGGGCGGGGAGGGGGGCGGGGGAAGGGACACAGAAGCTGTGACCACGCACACACAGGGGTCTCTCACAGATGTGCACACCCAATCAGGATAGGGTAGGACACACAGGCAGGCAGAGCCCTGCACTCATCTCCTGCACGAAGGGCCTGGGGTTCCCAGTCCAGAATCGGTGGCAGGGAGGGGACGACAAAGCTCACTGCCCCCTCAGGAAGGCCCGGGTCCCTTCTGCTGCTTCACGCACCCGCCACCCTCCCACCTGCCTCGTGATGCCCACGTCGCCCAGGGCTCTCTGAGCCACTCACTGAAAGCAGGGCCGAGGGCGGAGGCCGCAGCAGCAGGGGCATGGTAGGGCATACAGCGGCTCCAGCCTGCTCACCCACTCCGCTGCAGGGCTGGAGGCCCCCAGAAAGAGAAGGGCGGGCAGAGGGCAGCCTGTCTGAGACAAGCGGCTGTTCCTGCCTCCAGTACACCATCTGCCAGCGGGACTGACTCCGGTGTCTGTGGAGCAGGAGGTCTGAGCCACCTCAGGCTCCCGCCCTGTCTCCCCAGGGAATCTAGGTTTTGGGTGCTGAGCCAGCTGAAACTCCGCCGGCAGGAGGAGGAGACTGGAGTCCCAGAGAGCAGAGGAGAGGAAACAGGCCAGGGGAGTGAGCGGAGGGAGCCTGGGCTGAGGGAACAGCAGGGCAGATGCAGGGCCCCCTCGTCCCGATTCTATCTTGTCAGGGAAGGACACACCAGCTGCTAGTCCCAGCCTGCACTGACAGAGCTGCAGCATGGCTGGCTGTCCTTGCCCTGGGTGACCTGGTGAGCACCTGCCACATACATGTCCCTGGCCACATCGTCCACTTGGGGGTACCAACAACCTGTCCTCTCCCCCCCCCCCCGCCCAGGGCAGTAGAAGTGCTGCCCATATGCCTAAGGAGCAGAGGACCTGAGACCATCCCACCCAGTCTTCACTCCCTTGCCTGAGTGACCTCAGGACTGGGTGAGGGGCTGCCCTGCCTTTGGCCACCCCCAGTTGTTGCCCTGCCCTCATTTCTGCTCAGCTCTCACTGGCTGCAAATCCACAGACCTGACTCCAACTTCCACCTGGCCCCCAGTGGGGTCCTTGGGAAACATCTGTGCCCTCTGCACCTCCAGCTGCCCTGAGGTAAAACAGGAATCATGCCTTGCTTGCTGAGTTGCTATGGGTATGAGAAAAAAAAAAATTGCATCCATTGCTCAGCCCTGAGCCTAGTTCTCTGGGGCCCTGCAGAGGGAAAGCAGGACAGGACAGCCCGTGGGTCTCTCCAGACTGCTGGCCCCTTCCCTGGGGGCTGTGGCCAAAGGCAGCTGGCTGAGGTTCTGCTGTGGGAATCCGGTGCCCTCACTCCCTGCCACCTCTTTGTTGGGTGACCTTGTGCCTGTCAGTCAACCTTGCTGAGCCTCCACCTCTTCGAGTGGGAGAAACGGCAATGTCTGAGGCACAGGTATTTATGAAGAAAGTATACTCGAGCATTATAGCCCACGAGAAAGGATGAGGGAACCAAGGTACTAGGTGGCTAGGTGACTTCCCCGCCCAGGCAGGAGCCCTACGCACCGGGCCTGAGGTCATATTGCTAGGAGCAGTGCTTCTGCATTTTGTGTTCCCTCATTTTATTTTGTCTTAGGTCACTGTTTATCGTCTGCTTTTGCAGTAATGGGACTTGCAGCTGGGCCTTTATATTGAGCCCATCCCCAAACATTTTTAATTTTTGGTTTTTGAGACAGGGTCTTGTTAAATTGCCTGGGTGGGGTGCAGATTTATAGTCCTCTTGCCCCGGCCTCCCTCGCTACTAGATTACACTGCACAGAAGCTCAGGTTGGGTTTCTTTTTTACGGGGTCTTCTTCTGCAGTCCACGCTGGTCTTGAACTCACAGTCCTCCTGCCTCAGCCTCTCCAAGGCAGCCAGCTTGCCAACCTGTGGGCACTCACTCTTCTGTGAATGTAGCTGAAGCACAAAAGTTTGGGGACCTGCTCAGTGCTACCCAGGTGAGGAACACAGGTCTGGGGGCCACCTGGCTCCAACACCACATTCTGAGGGCTGCGTGCCACAGTCACGGCAGGGTCTATATACTGGGCCCCACGAACACCCACAAACATCCACGCTGTGATGAGGTGGCCAAGTAGCCTGGCTGGTGCTGGAGTCACATGGCCAGGAGGTGGCAAGGCCAAGGCCTAGGCTCAGTCTGTCTGATGCTCCTTGGCTTCTCAGCCTTGTTACCTCTCTTCCTGGTGGAGCCCATTGAGGCCACAGGCAGAGATTCCACCCAGCACTATGAAAAGGGATCGAATCCTACCCAGGCTGCAGATAACAGCCATCTTTGGGGCTGCTTCTCCTAAATAAAAACAAAACAAATGACCCACACCTGTCTCCTGGAGTGCACAGGGAGGTGGCTTTCTTTCTGGAGGTACAGGATATCACTCAGGCCCTCTTGCGTGCTCAGCCACGGAGCTACCCCAGCTCTTTCTCTCAGACAGGGCTTGCTAAGTTGCTCTAGCTGGGTGCAAACTTGTAGCCTCCTGCTGCAGGCTCCTAAGGAGCTGGGACCACAGGCGTGGGCCTCCTTGCCTGGCTAGCAGGGTACCTTTTAACATACACTTCCCCTCAATGTACAGTGGGTTTCACCCATCAGGGCAGCCGTCTCGGGCAGGGCCTCACTCAGAGGGCACAGCGGAGAGGTGAGGTGGGCAGTGAGGCCTCCCCTATAACCCCAAGAGTCTCCTCCACCTTGCCCCACACAGGGCAAGCGTCTTAGGCCTGGGCCTTCCACACCAGAGGACCAGAGTGGCAGGGCAGGGGCTGGCTGCCCCAGGGTTCAGTGTCTTCAGTCCCTGCTTCAGAGCCCACTTGCCTATGTATTTGCAACCTCATCTGGTGTGGAGGACAGGGAGAATTACCTTGGTTCCAACCGGTCCTCCAGCCTGGAGCCTCTGCCCTTGGAAGGGGTATTCCTGTGGGATCTGAGCACCTGCGCACTGTCTGCCCTGAATCCTCCTCTTGTGTCCTTGAAGAGCACATGACCAGAGGCCGGCACACAAGCCCTGATCTTCAAGGCACGTGAACAGAGGACCAAGGTGCGTGCGCTGTCCCCATATCCTTGCTGGCTGGGAAGAGCCAATCCTCCCTCCCACTCTGTCATCAGCCTGGTGGTCAGACCACAGGGTTGGGGTTGTCACAGGCTTATAGAATGATCCCAATTAAGGTCACCAGGGACAAGAGCAGTGGCCTGGGGGCTGCTTCCATCTTTCAGGATGAAAGGATCTGAACTGTCCAGCATGCTCGGATGGCTGGTAGAGTTTGGGGAACCCCTCAAGACTCCCCTGGATCTGCTGTTAGACAATTCCTACCACCTGGAAATAAAGTCACTGGGGGACTCAGAAGGAGAAATGGCTGGGTGAGTGGGCCAGTGGAAGAATAAAAACAAAGTGTAAGTTCAGTTTTCACGGAGAATCTGGCATCAAAGTAAAGAGGACATGGTTGTCCTGGTAACTGCTGCCATGGAAACAGGAGCTATTTTGGAGTTAACCTGGCTTTCATTGGAGGAAAATACTGATTCAGATGACAGCATCCCTCACTCCCTTGTCCATCCTCCTGCCCTCCTTCCCCAGACCTCCTGTCCCTTCTCTGCTGTCCTGTTAAGGGGCTGGACAATGGTGGGTCCCACATCTCAGCAGGCTGAGCCTGGACTTACCTTCCAGTCTGTGTCCACAGCCAAGAGGAAGGTGTCAGGGTTCTCCTAAGAGAAGGCAAACAGAAAGGAGCAAGTTAGACCCCTGCTGGCCCTGGCAACCCATGGAGGTTGGCCCAGAGTAGATGGCTTTCAGATCCGCAGACTGTGTCAATATGAAGCTGAGGGTTTACCAAGTGCCAGGCACCAGACTACCACATGCTTGGCAAATGCAAAGATTTCCATTTTAGATGTAGAAAAGGTTGGTCCCTAGGCTACAAGGTGGTAGAATCTCTGACTACAAATCTGGACCCTTGCTCCCTTTGTTCTGCTTTCGTAGAGGTCTGATGTCTGGAAAGAAAGGGCAGAGGCAGTTGGGCAAGCTGAGGAGCACCTGGCATGGTGCCTTGAGGAGTCTGGCTCTCTCTCTCTCTCTCTCTCTCTCTCTCTCTCTCTCTCTCTCTTTCTTTCTTTCTTTCTTTCATCTTTTTGAGACAGGATCTTCCTACACAGTTCAGGCTGACACTGAGCTCACTTTGTAGCCCACGTTGACCTGAAAGTGGAAACTCTCCTCCTGCCTTGGCCTCCCAAGTGCTGGGATTACAGATGTGGGCCACCATGTCCGGTAACAAGGAGCTTTTCTAACCTGCCTAGTTTGGCACTGCCAGGGCCTCACATGCTGCCCACTTTGAGCTCTCAAGTTACTTGGGCACATGAACACTGAACTGTGCATCTTTGATCTGTGGCTGTCTTGCCGCTGGACTCCAATGGCTACACGGGAGGGACCATGTTAGGTGGTAACATTCCCAGGATCCATTTGAACAATCTGACTGCCCGGGGCGGGTGGGGGGTGGTTCAGAATGCACCTGGCTTACACTGCAAGGTGATGCCAAGGAGCCCTTGGGCACCTACAGCTGGGCCGGGCCTGGCATGTGACTCAGCTGTTCCCCATCTGATGACCAGACAGCTGGCCCAGGTCAGACTCAGGCTGCTTTGTGGCCAGGGGAAGGACAGCTCCCAGGAGACCAGACCCATGCATATAAGGCAGGGTGTGGGCAGGGCCCACCTTTCTGTCTACCGTGCCTGTCTAGAAGCCTCTCTACTTCAGCTGTCCAGGCCCCGCAGCCTCTGCAGGGCAGCATGAGCTCCGAGTCTGATCTGGGTTCCTATCTGGGCTTGGCATGCTGCAGTCTCTCTACCAAAAACCCATCAAGTCAGGAACGGGCTGCAGCTGGAGTGGGGCCAGAAAAGAGCTGGACTGCCACTGTGCAACGGGAAGGAAGCAGCCAGGATCCAGGGCGGGAAAGAGAAGAGTACCACCAGGACTCTGACGCTGCTTATCAAAACGAGTTAACGTGAAGCTGCCTCCTTCTAGCAGGTGGAGAATGGGGATCAGAGGGCACCAGGGGCTGTCACACCTGAAGAGGACAGCCAGCTGCCAGCCACCTAGGCCTGAGTCATGAAGGAGGGCCAAACTAGCATCCCCAGCTGGTTCAACCAAGACCTGGGGGACCTTTCCTCTTGGAGCCTCAAGGAAGAGAACAGGGCTGGGACAGATGACTTTTCTCACCACAGTCCCTGCGTGAGGGAGTGGGTGTCAGAGGTTTTTATCTTTAAGACCTTACTGAGGCAATTATCACTGAGAAGGATGGAGGAGGGAGCTTTCTTAAAAACAAAAGCCTGACAAAAGAGGATGAGGCAGATAATAACAGGGTTTGAAAGGGCTCTCAGGGTGCTGGGGCCCCCAAGAGATGCGGTGTGTGGGAGGGCTAGGACCTAAAAACCCAGAAATAGCAGGAGTAAGATGAACTAATTTGGAGCCCAGGGACTGGATGGTGAGACCAAGATCAGACGACCCTGAAGCAGCGGGAGGCACAGGTGGTATGTGGGGGACTAAAGGGGGAAACCAGGCATGAGGAAGTTGTGGCCACGCTCCCACAGAGCCAGCAGGCCCTGCAGCCTCCAGAGCAAGCCAGTGTGCAGAGGCAGAGGGCGGTGGGCTGTCCCAGAGCCTCTACAGGTATCCAATTCCACAGGTGCTCAAGTCCCCTCTATAAAATGCTGTCATGTTTGCACAGAACCTTTACACACCCACCTGTATACCTTAAATTAGTCCCGGTCTACATAACATGCCTAATGTAAGGCAGGTGCTGTATGAACAATTATTACATTATTTAGGGTTTAAGTGCAAGGAAAAAGTCTGTACATGTTCAGTACAGTTGAAATTCTTCTTCCTAATACAATCCACCTATGGTTGGCCGAAACCATGGAGGCAGAACTCAAGGATACAGCGGAACAGCTGCTCACTCCTCACCGGGCTCTGAGCCTTGAGGCGACTGAGAAATGAAAAGGACTGGGGCTGGGGAGATAGCTCCGAGGCACAAGTGCCTGCTGGGCAAGTGCAAGGTCGTGAGTTCGAACCCTGCCCCCCCCCAAAAAAAAAAAAGAAAAGAAAATGAAAAGGACAGACACTTCCCCACGCTGCCACAGAGAACAGAGCTGCAGCAAAGGTGCAGCATGTGGACCCCGGGAAGCCCTTGCTGGGGACCAAGGAGGCTGCTTTCGGCTTGGGGACAGGGTTTTTATGGTGCCTTAGGAAATAGCAGATTTGGCCAGATTCCCAGTCTAGGGCTGGTGTTGCCTCAGGAAAGGAGACAGAAACCAGATGCTCATGCAGGAGAGACATCAAAGTGGCAAACTGTGTCCTGGCGACCAGCAGGAGGGGCTGGAAAGGGAGAGGGGGGCCAGAAGAGGGCAGGCTATGTGGGGCTGCAGGGCGGCAGGAGTGGGCACAAGGGACTGGGCAGGGTGGATGGAGAAGGGTTTCCTCACCTCTCAAGGTCTGTGTGTGTGTACACACAAACCATGGAAAAACACAGGTGGCCTGGGGCCAAGGTGGCCTGGGGCCAAGGTGCCCTGGGTACCACTCAGCGTCATAGATCCTGAGCCTTGGTGACAGGTGCTCTCTACCTGGCCCTTAAGGACTTGTGGATGAGATACAGAGGTGCCCAGGGGTCACCCTGGGCCTTGCTAAAACCTCACAAAAATTTTCTGCTCATGGGCTTTGAAAGACAGGCAGGTATGGGCAAAGGAACTTTTTAGAAAGCTCTGAGAAATCTCTTCCCCCTGAGTTGCACCATCTGTGGCTCCCTCTGGTGAGCACCAGTGAGCTGTGTGTAAGCCCTGCGCCAGGCACTGTGGAGACTGAGGCACAAACAGCAGAATGATGCAGGGTCTGGGAGTGAGTGCGACAGTGGGAAGGGGTGCCAGCATCAGACACCTGGGCCGTGAAGGCCTCTCCAAGGAGGGGAAGGCGGCTCTGGAACTCTCTGAGGGCAAGGACAAGGCTGCTCAGGGTGGTTGTTCACATGCAGGGTCCACGCAAGACCATCAAGGCTGCGGTTTTCTTCTTTGCCACGAGGTGGCGCGCTCAGCCCCTGGACCGCGATGGGACTGCTCACCAGCTCGGAGACGTCTTGGCCCCGGAGCAGGGGCTTCTCCTCTGGGAATCGCAGCTCCTGCAGCCCGGCCATGGTCACGTCGTGCAGCAAGAGCCCTGGGAAGGAGGGAGGATGAGTCTGGGTCTTACCCTGCATCTCAGGGCGGAGGAGGACATCGCAGGCAGGGTCAGGGGACTCAGGGCACTACCCTTTTTGAAAGAATTAGTGTTTGGCTTTAAGGATGTCACTGTATTTGCTCTTAAAAGATCAAACAGGTCTTGAAAACAAAGAAAAGCAACACATGATGGATTCTAAAACAGTTTCAAGCAAAAGCTTACATTTTTTGAGAAGCAGAGGGATGAGTAAGAAGCCAGAAGTGGGGGTCCAACATAACAAAAGTGTCCCATAGGACCTGGGTCCAGAGGGGACAGTGACATTCTGGAGGACAGAGAAGCTCTTCCTCCCCTTCCCCTTGCCCACCCCCCCCCCAGGGACAGGTCAGCTTGGGAAAGGGTGGGGGCTGGGCCTGCAAGATAGCTCAGAGGACTAAGCACCTGCTTAAGCAAGCACAAGGATGGGGATTCTTTTTTTGTTTTGTTTTGTTTTTGTTTTTTGCGGGACTGGGGTTTGAACTCACAACCTTGCACTTGCCCAGCAGGCACTTGTGCCATGGAGCTATCTCCCCAGCCCCTTGGGATGGGGATTCTATGCCTACACCACATGCCCCAATGGCTTCTTCCCCAGGGTGAGCTGAGCAGGCCACCTAGACGGGCCGTGGTGGTGCACACCTGTAATCCCAGTGCCAGGGAGGCTGAACACAGTTCATTACAAGTCTGAGCTGCACAGTGAGACCCTATACCAGAGAGAGAGGGAGAGAGAGAGAGAGAGAGAGAGAGAGAGAGAGAGAGAGAGAGAGAGGGGGCAGGGGCTGTCGGGGTGGTAGGCAGAGTGATATTTAGGAGCACACAGGGGCTCACAAGGAGGAGAAGCATAGGCCACCTCTCAACCTGCAGCTGCTGGATGGTGGGTCCTGGGCCCCAATGCTGGTGGTCCTAGGGGATCCCTGAGCTTCCTACCCTTGGAAAGAACGGGTCACTGGAGAAGCCAGCAGTGGGGAAAGGCAGGCCACAGACAGGACCCCACCCCCACAGTTCTTCCGGCACCAGCCCTCACTTGGATTTCCAGGTGGCAGAGGTCAGAATATAGCAAGGGGAAAACTAGCCCAGAATGTGGTCTGGAAATTTGTGAGAGAATTACAACTGAATAATGAATACACGCATAAACACCTAACTTGTCTAGAAGTCAACAAAATAAAAATTCAGACATGCTTCTTTTTCTGTCTTGGCAAATGGTACTGACAAAGCTTGCAGCGCCAAGAGGCGCACAGCACCGGCCCTGGCTTACGGTGCTTGAGAGCGATACACTGATGCGCCTTCCTGGATGGCAGCTGTGCAAAATCAGCTGAATTTGATAAGATGTTCATGCTCTCAGACCCAGAAATCTTTTTCCTGGGAGAAACTTCCTAAGAAAACCAGAGAAGAAGAAGGCGGAGAACGGTGTAGCCCAGGAATGCCAACCACAATGCCATTTACAATAGAGAAACTGGACGTGTCTGAATGTCTCCAGGTCATTAGATACATATGTTACTGCAATGGCTGACAAAAGATTGCTCAAAAATGTGGGGAAATATTGGGCCGTAATAAGGGAAGAAGAAATAGGAATGGTATGAATGGTCCTGAAGGAAAAAAAAAAAACCAGTAATCTGTGTCTCAAAAAGCTCACAGGAGGGCCAGCAAATAGCTCAGCAGATTAAAGCACCTGCAAGCAGGCGTAGGGGCCGCAGGTTCGATCCTGCCTTGCTGGCCTTGCCCCCCGGCGCACACTGAGATGGCAACTGAGAGTGGGCATGGTGGGGGGTGTTGGAGGCCATGAACAGGGGAAGCACTACGAGTCCGATCTAGTAGTGAAACCCTGAACACCCTGCAGACCCTTCCCTAAAATACCAAAAAAAAAAAAAAAAAAAAA
>PVJA010052294.1:0-12467 GCA_004027025.1 Myocastor coypus
AGGCGGGGCAGAGGGGCGCAGGGGCTTACCCGCAGCGGGTGCGCAGGCTCAGCTCCCAGCAGTGGGGTTTGGGCTGGGCTGGGACAGGTGGGGGTTGTACTTTAGACCATGGGCACAATCATTATACTTGTATAACAAAGCATATCTTAAATTTGGAATTTGTATTTAAATAGCTTCCCCTGCGTTCTCTCTGGGCACCTCCACTTCATGTACCTGGAGTCTTCCAACCAGACTAGTTCATGCCAGTAACCTGCTACCTCTGAGCTATTAGGCTGCTCCTGTAGGTTTGGGGCTAGTTCTGGGCTTGGCTGGGCCCAGCAATATGCCTAAACTCACTGGGTCTATATCTACTGAACCCAGTATTGACTGGCCACATGTAGCTTGGGTCTGTGTTTGCGTCCTTCAAGCTGAGTCCCATCCAAGTGCACAGCTGCGCCCAGCTGGCTGTCAGTTCCACAGCTCCTTCCTGCTGGGCCCTGGTAGGCTCCATTGAGGCAGAGTGGGACCCTAAAAATTTTTTAAAAGAGCATTAAAATGGGCATATAATGCCTACATTTGTTCTGTAGGAGTATTTATTTCTATTGATGAATTATTTATTTTAATTTTATGAGTTTTGTTTATGCTATAATGTATAATAAGAACACAAAATATCAATAAAATAACATATTAAGTTTTGAATGTATAATGAGTTAGAATAAACATTAATGTTTTCAACATCAACTGTTTACTTACACAACCTAGAAAGTAACAACAAAAACAAATTCCTATGTGAACTACAATGAAACTATAAACAAAGCACCACAGAAATAATCTTTTTCTCCATTACCACACCTTATTCAGACTTCATTCATGAAAATAGCATGCTACATACACACATATCACTTATACTGACTGCAGGTGTGCTTTGCTTTCCTGTGTTTCTTGGCAGGTCATATTTGTTGCCTCTCTTGTCTTTCTGTTTTTACAGGAGGTTCCTGTTATATTATACAATGTGTACTTATCAGGAAAACAAAACATAAATAAAATAATATATCAAATATGTACTGAGTATTTAGGATAAATATCAGCATTTTCTACCTCTACTGTTTATTTGCTTACTAAATCCAAAAAGAATAATAGAAATTAATTGGTATGAGAACTACAATGAAAATAGAGATCAAACTTTACCCTAGAAATAATCTTTACTTCAAATACACCTGAAGCAGTCCTCACACATTAAAATGGCATTCCTATGCACAAATATCCCTCACACTGATAGCACACAGTGGTTTGTTTTCCTAACTTTCTTGGTAGGACATACTTGATGTCTTGTTGGTCTTTCTGTGTTCTGAGGAGATTCTTCTAATGTTTTACCTGTTTATTCACTTTTCTATTCCAGAATTGTTTTGTGGAATTCTTTGAGCAGATACATATTGTTCTTCTGTTGTAATTATCATTTATCAATTCCAGATTCAATCCTAAGAAAATTTCTCCATGATGTTTTGTGTTTGTTACTTTTTTTTGTTAACTATGAAACTATTTATGCCTGACATGTTGAGGATCAAGTAAAACATAATCATTTACCAACATTTTGTGTTTTGAGTGACATCACTGTTGCTGTGTAACCCGTCAACACTTACTCCTTCATTTTGCCGTAAAATGTGACCATTTGTGGCTTCATTTGTGTTGAGAATTCACAATCTACTTTCTCCCCTCGTTCTTTTGTGTTTTTGCTTTGTTTTGAGACAGGGTCTTGCTATGTAGTCCAGGCTGACCTTGAACCTACAAGATCCTCTTGCCTCAGCCTCTCTAGTTCTAGGTTTACTGACATGCTCCACCATGCCCAGCTTCACTGTTCATCTTACCATTATGGTGTAATGTCGACAGTATTCATTGTTTTTCTTTACCTTATATGAGGCCAATGTTATGTCTTTGAGAAATCCAAAGCTTGTACTGTACATTTGTCTATTTTGATTGTGCAACATTTGGGGGGAATTTCCACTTTGTTCTCACAGATAGTTCTTGTGCGGGTCAATTGGTATTGACTATTTGGAAATATAACACCAGTGTATAACTACTGAGCCAGCTATCTAGTGTGACATTTAAGTTACTTTTTGAAACAGATGTAACAAGTATATTCACAATGTCATATGCTTTATTATTGCATGAATAAAGATCTAACGGATGAGTTCCAGGGTAAATTTCTAAATTCAAAGTGTAAAGTGTCTTCACATCACCAGAGCACATGTATTTTTATGCCATACTTAGAAGATTTATTTGGCTGAGCTGCAGCTATGAAACAATGTGAGTTGCTTGTCAATTGTCATATATTTGGGTGGTGTATAAATTGCTTGAAAGTTTGAACTGGGGGAGCACAAAGTTTTCAAACAATGAGTGAACAGCAGCCAAATGTCAGGGTTTTTTTGTTTTTTTTTTCCTTTTTTGGCTGGTCTTTTTGTCATCAAACATAGGAAATTTTGAAGGAAACCAAATCTCTTGAGTTTCATTATTGTTCTAAAAATTTCAAGATTACATCTATCACTTCTCCATAAATTATTTAGATTATGATAAAGCCCAGCTATGAAATCTTTTAGTTCAGATAGGGAGATGTCATGTTAAATATATTTTTGAGTATTATGCTTGATGCATATAGAATATTATACATGTACTTCATTATCAGTATATTTCACATCTTGTAGTATATAGTCCATAATTTCCAACACTGAATCATAGTGGTAGTATTCTATCAAGAATTTTAGTCTTGGGAAGAACCTAATAGCGTTTTCCAACCTAGCTCTATCAGTGGATTATTCTGTTAGACATGACCATTTTGTAGAATTTTGAATAATCAAATATTTATTTATGTTACTGCTTTCATCTAAATAAGGTCTTCATTCTGTACTTCTCTATCTGTCGTATTTTGCTCCATCTCACTGTTACAACTTCTTTGTCTTGTATGATTCAAGTTATTATTGGTACATGGGTCACCTAACGATTCACTTTCAACCTCTTCCCAAAGTTGTAAAAGCACATTTTTTATGTATTGCATTTCATGCATTGTATTGAACTGGGCTAATTCTTCAAAATAAATCAAACAAAAATATTTAATGAAACAAATTATAAATACACAAAAATGTAACAGTGTGGGGGCCTGGCAGGATGGCTCAGTGGCCTAAGCGCCTGCTTAGGAAAGCTTAGGCGGCTGCAGGGACCATGGTTCAATCCCTGGCACCACATGCTGCACCAGCCCTGCCCTCAGGGCAGGCTGAGCCGGCCATAAAAATAAGTAAATAAACAGAAGTTCTGAAACAAGAAAAAAAAAGTGTAACAGTGTGTATAGTGGGTAAAAATTCACCTGTTGATACTTTCAAACGTGCATACACATTGCCATTCATCTACCAAGTGAGTGCACACAAAGAGTGTTTCCTCTATTCTTCCAGTGCAGCTGAGATGCACAGCCATCTATTATTACACTAAAGTAAATATCTACATTATAAAAGTATAGCATGAATATCTCCTATCCAATTTAAAGAACTGAGGGGGAGCTCAAAGTTTATCCCAGAAAAAGTGACAAGGAAAGTATGTTTTCTGGCTATCTTAAATATAAGTTAAAGATGCAATGGAAATTGAGAAGAGCACTTATGGCATACTGAGAAGAGGCCAGGGGCAACTTGTAACTAACACCTAAACTGAGCCTGGAAAGCTATGAGTTAAGTAGGTGAGGAGAAGAGAGAAAATGAACATTTGAGAAAGAAATGAGTACAAGCAAAAACATAAGAATGAAACAAAGCATGGCTTATTTGGCAGAGATAAAATGATTGCATTTTATGAGATTTAGGGGAAAAGGAGCAAGAGGTGTGACTAGAGAGGTAGACCAGATCCAAATCCTAAAATGAAGCTTCTGACAGAAAGTCTGTAGATTATTCTGCATTACTGAAGAGCTATCAAGGGATTTTAAGTAAGCACATGTATTGAGCCATATTTTTTTACAGCAACGAAAATGGGAGTGTGATGAACTATAGATTGGAAAGACACAAGAAAAAAGAGATTTAAAAAGAATTGAAGGGAAAAAATGGAAACAAAGCTTTTGTAATTGGGAAGGGGAGGAGGGGGAAATGGAAAAAAGCAAAAATTCAGACATTACATACAGGCACAAATTTCTTGTGATCTTCTCATAAATGTAATTACTATGTATGGCAAATATGCACTAATAAAAACAATTACAGGACATGAAAGCTTAAATAACGTTGCATGGTTTCTCTTATATGAGGAATCCAAAGTATAAATAATATAAGGAGCAAAATAAAAGACAGGTAATAGGAAACAGAGAGTAAGAAATTTTTGCAGATGGGAAGAAGAGAAAGAGTAAGAAGGAGAGGGGATGGGATGGGAGGATGGGAAGATAGCTCAGAGGTCTAAGTGTCTGCCTCCAAGGACTAGTACCCCCAAGGACCTGCCTGTAATTCCAGCACTGGGGAGGCTACGAGAGTCTCACTAAGAGTCTGAGCTGTGTAATGAGACCCTGTACCAAATAAATAAATACATACATACATACATACATACATACATAAATACATAAATAAAATTTTTTAAAGAAGGAGAAGGGAAGGGGAGGTAAAAAGAATTAAGAATGAAGATGTGCTATGTATGTGTACCAACTCTTCATAATGAATGCAATCGTTGCATATTACCAACATGTACTAATAAAAATTAGAATGATTTTTAAGAAACCTATATAAGGAGGCAAAGACAAGAATGCTAAAGCAGTCCTAAAATTAGAATGATTTTTAAGAAACCTATATAAGGAGGCAAAGACAAGAATTCTAAAGCAGTCCTGGGGAGACAGATGAGAAAGGAAATCATCTGTAGCCACAGATGTCTGCTGTTTTCCTCTGTGGCCTGACCCTTGATGACATATACTCTGCCAGGATTTTTTTTTTTTTTATTTTAAAGAGTAAAAATAGCAGAAATAAAGATAGAAAAAGTAAATATCAAGAGTACATATAGGACAGAATTTCTAAACAAGCAAAAATTTAACAAATCATCAAATCGGTTTAGATTAATAGATACAGGTATGTAAGATTGGTCAAATGATTAAATATGAACACTTTCAATAAACCTTAATTTTTTTTAACTCTTCCAAATGCATTTTGGATTTCAGTCACTCTTCCAAAAAAAAAAAAAATTATAGGGGCTTAGGATGCAGAAAATGCAAGGTCTTGAGTTTGATTCCTCTCTGTTAGAAATTTGAAAGTCTGATAAAGAAATAGAGATAAAACGCGATTGCTCCTACTCAGAGCTACTTCACATTTAGGCTTCGCTGAAGGCTGGTGATTCAAGCTTCCTTTCAATTCTCAGAGCTTCCTGAATATTATTTCAAATAAATCCTTCCTTTTTTGCCTAAATTAATTGGCATTTGTTCCTGTGGTTTGCAACCAAAAGCAACTAGATTAATGCTTTATAAGCTATGAGGCCAGGTAGCCAGTCTGAGCAAAGAGAAAGAGAAGAGGTCAGGAAGGAAGAATGAAAATAAGACTTGGTCACCAGTTGGATCCATGAATATATCACACTTTAGATTCACTGGTGGAAAAAAAATAGATTCACTGGTGAGTAAATGAAACAACTTACCAACTTAGAGCTGAAGGGACTGGAGCAAATTTGGGAGAATAGTGATAAATTTTGGTTTTTGTCAGTTGCATATGAGGGACAGGTGGTGGCATTAAGTAGTGAGTGAGTGGTTTAAAAGATGAGTCCGAAGCTCTGGAGAGACAGATTTGGTGCTGTAAAATGAATGTGCTTGTCTCCCTCAGATTCATATGTTAAAGCCTAACTCCTAATATGAGGTATTAGGAGGTGGACCGTTTGGGAAGTAATTAGTACCCTTCTCAAGGAGAACCCTGGAGATGGCAGAACAGCTCGCTCAGCAGACTAAGCACCTACTTAGACAAACACAGGACCCAGGGTTTGATCCCCAGCACTGCAGGCCACTCCAACTCCATGAAAGACATAATTTCTGTGCCAGAGAGTGGGGTCTCATTGGCTGTAGAATCTGACAGTAGCTTGTTCTTGGACTTTCACCCTCCAAAATGGTGAGAAATACATTTCTGTTGTTTGTAAGCCACCTGGTTTATGGCCATTTGTTATAACATAAGACATATGGAATAGAGTTCTATGTCTGGGAGCCAGCCCTGTGCAGATGTGCTAGTTGATGCTCCTAGAACAGATGAAATCAAAGAAAGAATATTGTGGGCTGAAAAGAGATGAAGGCGTAGAATAAAGCCTTGGGACTATGCAAATATGGGAGGATCGTGTGAAGAACACTGAATAAGAGAGGCTAGAGGTTGGAGGAGAATCGGGAGAAGTAGTCAAATCACAGATGGGAGGAGACAAGTTATAGAAAAGGAACATCTGGTCCACTATATCTAAAAGTATAGAAGACAATTAAAACTCACAAAAATGACTAACGGTGTAAGAAACTACCTAGTGTTGCCAATTATAAAGCAGATAAAAGGCTTATGATTGAAAAATTCTGTTAAGCTTGAACATATGGAAAAGCCACATCAGAACCACTCACTGTCTGTTTTCAGAGATATGGGGGCTATATGACCCAAGACTCAGGGTGGTCACACTTTCTACAACTAACTCCTTGTGTAAGGACAGCTCTTCCTCATGCCTCTCTGTATTCAAATGGAGACATCCTCTCATAGGTGACAACTGGGCAGGAAAGATGGGGTGCTAAGGGTGGCATAATCTAGGAGACATGGCCCCTAGAGCAATGAGCAGGAAGTAAAGGCACAAGGCAGGAAGAACTCTTTAGAGATCCATGTTCTTCCTTTTCCTCCATTTCTAACAGTTTATGAGATAGAAACTTCCTTTTGGAACTGGTGTGAAATATCACAGAGAAAAGAAACATCCACCCTTCCTTTTTCCTGCCATGAAAAACATAGTGATATATAATACAGAGCCAGAGTACCCCACCCAAATGCTTGGGTCTTTCTTTATCAAACAGGTGCCAACAGTGTATGAAGCTCTCCTTTTGTAAGGGAGAGGCTTTTTATTTGCAACAAAGTTAGTTACAATATGCATCATAATGATCAGCTAAGCATCACAATGACCAGTTGTTTCTAAGAGACAGGAGCAACAGAAACTTGAGTAGGAACTATCACCTGGGCAACTGAAGTATACTGGCTAGGAAGGTATTTTCTGCTACAGTATCTGTTCATTATGTAACTTGATTCTGTTTTATTCCCCACTTCCCTACCCTCCCTTCAACACATCCTCCCTTCCCCATTTACAAAATAATTGTTTCCATTTGTTCCTTTTCCAAGTTTTTGTTTGTTTTACTCTTCTTTCTTTCTTCTTTTCCCTCTATTTTGTTCTCCTCCCCATTTGAAACAATTCTTTCTATTTCACAATACCTAATATACATTTTGGTCCTTATTTACACTTTCGGTATCTTGTACCAAAGAAACAGTTTAGTATTTATACATGGGTATCTGATTTATTTCACTTAAAAATATGGTCTCAAGTTACATCCATTTACCTAGAAATGTCTTAAAAGAAGCCTAGTTTATATTCAGTACAAATAAACTTCTAGTAAAACAAGCAAGAGCAAACAAACAAACACCATATCAGTATTTTTAACTTGCCTGATTCCTGGATCTGTTCATTAGTTTCAGAATTTGAAAGGGGAAGAGATGTCATTATGGCTTTAGTGAACTCTACAACTGCAGTCGTAATGTTTTGCACTGGTTCAGATAGCACTGAACCAGAAAATAGTAGTTTAAGAAAGTTATTTCCTTAGCAAAGTAAAAATAATGCCTTCTAAAATGGGGCAGGGAACATTGCCTAACAATCTGCCCTCCTCCCCAGAATTAGGGTTTATAAATCAATTTACCCTGGTAACCAACACCAGAGCCTGAATTAACATTATGCAGTCATAAATGAATAGAAAGTGATTTTCAAAGCTCATGCATTTTATGTGGCAATGAGTACAGCCGAATTAACCTTTTCTGGCATACGTGAGAGCATAAGAAAAACTAGCAAAAATGGGGAAATAGAGATCAAGAGCAGCTTGGTAATAGTAGGGGAACTTGGAATCAAGGCCATGGAATATGTTGTACATATATTTTTTTATATGAATAAAATTTTTTATCTTTTTTTATATGGATAAATTTCGGGCTGAGGATATACCTCATTGTCTCAGTTACTCTTCTCCAGTTGCTGCACAAATACCCGACACCCAAAATGAAGGAAGGAAAGGTTCATTTAGCTCATGGTCACTGGAGGTTCCAGTCCATATTTGGCTGGCTCTAAGGCAGAACAGCACAGGGCAGTGAGCACCCTTTCATGGTGGAGGCAAAGAGTAAGAGCAAAATGGAAGAGTAACAGCAACAGTGGCAACAGAGAGGAAGTCTGTCTCTCTTACATTCAGGCTACCCACTCCGAGACTGGGTGTAGTACTCACACTCATAATCCCAGTGGATCACGAGTTAGTCTCAAACTCTGGAAGTCCCTGCCCCATGACTGCATGAGGCTTTGGGGGACAACTACACACATGCCATAACACTCACTGAGAGAATGCTTGCCTAGAATGTCTTGAGTTTAATCTCTAGAATTACAAGAAAAGAAAAAAAAATAGAATAGAAAAGAGGTATTTACAAGACAGAGTAGAAGCTTTTTGTCCTTATAGTACTTACCTCAATTTAGCTGTGAAGTAGGAGGTAAATAGGAGTCAAAGGAGAAACAAATAGAAAATAATTGAAGTAAAATTACATGTGCAAATATGCAATAAGGAATAGATGGTAGTTTCAGGAAAAGTTTTGGGACTAAAAATGCCTACTAGGGCAAATTTCTGTTTTAAATACAGCAGGAGGGTATATGAAGGAACAGAGAATACACTTTCCTATTCTAGGCACCTCCCAATGCTCTGATATTCTCATTGTCCAGGAGGGTTTTCATTAGCCTAATTTAAGGGAAGCCGAGCAAGAAGTAGTGTAGTCTTAGCTTTTAAGTCCAAGCATGATAGATTCAACTGTACTCCAGAACAATTCAGAAAATACATGTGATCAGTTCTCATACTTATATCCCCAATAGCATGTGAACTGTTAATCTTACAGATTTCTACCCTGATATGGGAGACACAATCACTACTGAGTTACGGCTGAGAGTCATAATTGAGTCCACCCACGAAAGGCAGACTGTAGAGACAAGCACTAATTTGTTGGCATCTCAGTGAGACAAACCTAGCAACTTCCCTCCACTTCTTACTTTTTGAAGGTTCTTGGTTCTTTAAAGTAACTCTATTCTCTGCCTGATTTGATAGCCAGCCAAAGTGACATAGGCTAATACATAACTGAACCAAACTATATATAACATATATTCCATACATTAAATCTTTATACCCAACCACATCCTGAGTGTTATTACTGGAAAAGCTCTAAAAACATCAACATTTGCTGACTTTGTGGATGTGAAATAAGGAGGGAGTCCATGAGAACTAGATTCTTTGTCATTGTCTCTATTGGTTTTCTTTGAGGAGAATTTGTACTTTTTCTGGGATTTCTTTTATGCTTTGAAGACTGTGTAGGCACTAAAAGTTCATATAAATGGGATTTCCCTACTCCTCTTTTCAGACTGTGGTCTTCTCTCTGATTTCTTTTCCTTCATATGTCAGGGAAATCTAGAAACTAGGGTTTGAATTTAGACTCGAGGAAAACCTTGTTGGGCTCTGCTTCTTGTGAGTGGCCTCCTGTGCCATTTACTTAGCCATGTCCCTCAGCTCCGTGCCCTTCATTTAAGACTGAGATGCAAACTACATTTTCTACATTCTCTTGTCAGACTGGGAAGATAGCTCGGTGGTCTAAGCTCCTGCCTGGCAAGTGCAAGGACCTGGTCAGATCCTGGTACTGCATGCTGTGTAAGCTCTGGGCCCCTGGGCATGCTGTGCTGGCCCAGAAATTAGGTGTGGTGGTGCATGCCTATAATTCCAGTGGTGGGGAAGCTGAGACAGAGGAATCATTATGAATGTGAGCTACATAACAAGATCCTGTGATAGATAGATAGACAGATAGATAGATAGATAGATAGATAGAAAAATAGATAGATAGATAGATAGATAGATAGATAGATAGATAGATAGATTCCTCTGTCTAGCTACTTCCTTTTAGGTTATATTAAAAGGAGGGACTAACAGAAAACTAGACTGTAGAAGGAAAAAATTTTTTCTTCTTATTTTCCAGTGCTTGTTGACATCTCTCTGGCAAAAGCAGTTCTCTCCATATTTTGAGTATTGATAAATGGTTTTTCTTTTTTTTGATTTAATATTTTTATTGTGTAAGTTTAACAATGGTTATATTACATATTTTCATCATCAGATCAGTTTAGAATGATACATATAGGTATATAAGATTGATCAAACAGTTAAACATTCACATTCAATCAACATTCTTTTTTTTCTTTTCCCCTTTCTTATTTTAAAAGTTGACATATTGCATAGATAAATGGCTTTTCTATCCGTTTTCTTTTTGTGATGCTGTTCAGCAAAAGCTGTAGACCAGATTCCCTCTGGTCGCGCGGCACCTGGATCAAATCGCGACGTCTGAACTGTACATCCCATCCCAACCGGTGCCCGCCATTCCCACTGGTTGCGGCGTCTGGGTCAAGTCCCCCATTCTGAACTCCACCTCCCACCCCAGACTGGCACCTGCACTAGGTCCCGGCTCCTGTATTCTCCCTCCCACCCGGAACTGGCACTTCCATTTCTACTGGTGGCCTATGCCTGGATCAAGTCCCAGCTCCTGGACCTGACCCGTCACCCCCGAATTCCAGCCCGAACTCCAGCCTAGACCCCATCGCCATCCTGACTGGGCCAACCAGCAGATTTGGCCCTGATCCACTCACTGCCTCATCAACAACCTGAGCTCAGATTCCACCCACCTACGGGACTAGGGCTCAGGTTGGCCAGGGTGCAGAGACCACTGCTATAAAAAAATGACAAAGAGAAGGAGCAAGATCCAATCGCAGATCCCGAGTCCACACAAAAGAAATACAGGAAACACTGCCATACAAGAAAATGGGAATCATGCAGAGGAAATACCTGAATCAGTAGCAGCTGAGGTTGAAAGGCAAGTACAGAAACGTACAGAACAACTCAGACCTGAGATAACATGTGAAGTAAAAAAACAAATGTATGAAAAAATAGATGCTGAAGTGGAAAAACAACTGCAGAAACATATAGAAGAAACAAGAGCAGAATTAACCTCTGAAATTATAAAAGACCTCAGTAAATCAATAGAATCTGAAGTACGGGAACAACTACAGAAAGATACAGAGGAGAACAGAGCAGAAACAATGTGCGAACTACAAAAAGGATAACTATAATGAGAGACTTGAGTACTACTAAAGAATACATTAAAAAAAAATTAGAGGAGAATAGAAAAATGATGGATCCCCTGAATGAACAATATAGGAAATAGATAGTGTGAAACAGTTTCAAAGAGATATACAAGAAAATAAAATCTCAATCACAAGCTGGCAAAACCATATAAACCAAAATGAAGATAGAATCTCAGATCTTGAAGACGTGATCTCTTAAAAAAAAACTAAGATGCAGGAAAAAATAATTCAACACCTGCAAGATGATGCCAAAATGAACAATGCGATTAATAGGAATCAATGAGAAAGGAGTCAATACAAAGGATATAAAAAGAATATGGGCAGAAGTAATAGCAGAAAACTTCCCAAATATGAAAAAAACAATTGGACATACAGAGATAACTGAAGCATACAGAATCCCAAATAACATCAACCCGACTAAAAACACATCCAGACATATAATAATCAAGATTCCAGAAATCCAGCAGAAGAATAGTATACTAAAAAGCTGCTACAGAAAAGAAACAGATCACATTTAAAGGAAAACCTATCAGAATAACAGCAGATTTCTCTTCACAAACCACGAAGTCAAGAAGAGCATGGAGCAGAGTGCTTCAAGTCCTCCGTGAAAACAAATTTCAATACAGACTGCTATACCCCGCAAAACTCTCTTTCAAGTATGGGGGAGAAGTGAAATACTTCCATGACAAAGAACAACTAAAGAATTTCATGATGTCAAAACCAACTCTACTCAGCATACTAGAAGATATTTTAGAGAGGGACTAAAACGACTCAAACTCAAGAAATGAGAAAAGATCCCACCAAATAGGCTACTCAATTAAACACAGGAGAAAAAGAGGTAAACAGTAGTAAGTAAACATCATGTCAATCATAAGTCAACATATCTAAATTATAAGCATCAATGAAAATGGACTCAATTCTCCAATTAAAAGAAATAGACTGGCAGAGTGGATAAGGAAGCAAAATCCAACAATATGCTGTATACAAGAAATGCACTTAACTCATAAAGAAACTCATAGGCTAAAAGTGAAAGGATGGAAAACAATACTACATGCACCAGCACCTAAAAAACAACAAAAAACAAAAACAAA
>PVJA010052295.1:0-12463 GCA_004027025.1 Myocastor coypus
TCTGTTTACTAGGTCATTTTCTCCTTTTGTGAACGTGCTCTCTATATTCCTTGCTTATCTAGCTGCATTACCATTTACCATTTTCTAGAAAGAGGCTTTTTTTCAATGTTTTGATTTTCTTTTTAGACACAGTGAGTATATGTTTCTGTTTACATTTATCTGATCTGGGTAATTTTTAAGGGATGAATCTAACCCTAGCATTTCCACACTATTGTTCTGTCATTTTCTGTTTGGGTGGTTTTAAGGTCAAATTGCCCTTGTAAATTTCCATCCCTGGGCTCTGGACCCGACGGCTGCCACCCCTTGTTCATCCATGTGGAATGAGCACATTAGCCTTGGTGCTGCACGTGCCAGCTGCCACTGCTGCTGCCCCCAGACCTTGGAGCTGCCCGCAGACAGCCAAGCTTTTCACCTGAGCCTCTTTACTGCTTTCGGCTCCTGCTGCAAAGCATGCGTACACACACTGAGATCCTTTCCTCTCCTCTCTGCTCTCTCCTCCTCTCCCTCTTGCTGTTCCCCCCAACACACAAAACACCTGTCTCCCTTTTTACCTCTCTCAGAGGGAAAGGCCTATATTCTGCCTTAGATTTTGAGAGAAAACTGCATTCTGTTGTGAGAACAGTTCCTTCCTCACGAGAGTGCGGTTGGGGCGAGGGTGTGTGTTGGGCTGGGCATGGTGCCGCCCCCAACCCTGTGATCCCAACACTTTGCAAGTCTGAAGCAGGAGGATCACAGCCTGGCAGCCTAGCCTGGGCAATTTAGTGACTTAAAAGTCCCTGCTCAAAATTTTAAAACTATATATTTTTTAAAAGGAGTCATGATTACAGCTCAGTGAGAAAGCCTTAGATCAAGCTGTTAAAAAAAAAAAAAAAAATTCTGTGCTGGGAAGGAGGGTAGCCTCAGATGTGTTTTTTCTGATAAAATTAGCAAAATATTGTGAAGTTCACTGAAGAGTTGCAGCCTGCAGTGTGCTTCCGTGTGACTCTCATGGCCTGCTGTAATTCCTGTTGTCTCTACTCCTGTCTCAGTTGAGCACCACTGAGCCTTCACGGTAGCAAGCGACAACCCTTGTGGCAACTGTGGGATGTGGGCGTGAGGGAAGGAAGTTCTTTCTGTTATTGCATAGTTAAAGAAACCAACTTGCAGTAGGCAGTTGACCCTCTCCATGTCACCACACATTATTTGCAGGGCTGAGACGAAGGGCAGCCTTCTGAGTGCTAGCACAGCACAGAGCGAGTGACTCATCCCTAAGGATGTTTGCCAGTATTTGGAGACACATTTTGATTATTTCATTGTGAGAGGGAGGGAATTACAACTACATCTAGTCTATAAGACTGGTATGCTGTCTGTCTTAAAACGGACAGGGAAGCCCCACCACAAAGAATCAGCTGGCCCCAAATGACAACAGTGCTAAGGTTGTAAAACCCTACATTAAACCAAGAGCCAATTCCATATCCTGTTTGGAAGCTGTCAGTGGGTGCAAGATAAGGCTGCTGGGCATTTGAGGGTTTAATGTTTGATACAACAGGAAGTCAGCTATTCCTTCTTAGACTTAAGCATTTTGTTTATATGCTTATTAATGTGCATCTTTGTTTTTTATTGGTCACTGTGTCCTTTGGCTATCTGTATTCTGGTGACATTTAGGTGTCTTTAGACCTATGTCTGCTAGACATGACACATGTCAAAATTAAGGAATTAATTAATATGAAGCACAGCTCATATGCCTTACCTGAAGATATTTGGACACTTTTGAGTTAAGCCAGTTTTGTTTTCTACAGCATTGTATTAGTCAATGTTCTCCAGAGAGACAGAATTGGAAGAATATAATTACAAGAAGGGTTTATCAGATTGGCTCACTCAACGTCTGAAAAGTCCCACAATGGCCAGCTGCAAGTTAGAGAGTCAGGAAAACCAATAGCTGCTCAGTTACAGAGAATAGCAGCCTCAGGAGGGGAGGGGGACCAGTGATGCAACCCCACCTGAGCCCAAAAACACTCTGGAGAGAGTTCCTGCCACACAGCTGTGGTCAAGGTCTGAGGAACCTAGTGTCTGATGTGCATGGGACACCTCAGCAAAAAGGGGCACCTACCATAAAGAGAGGGTACAAGTTCTCCTTTTTGGTTCTCTGTGGGTCCCCAGCCTTTTGAATGGTGCCACCCACGGTCAGGGCAGGTTCTCCCACTCATTTGCTGACCCACGTGCCAGTCCTCGGAAGCACCCTCACGGCACACCCAGAGTGTGCTTTCCCAGTGCATTTGCCTTCATCCCTCAGTGACAATCCAGAATTCACCATCACAGCCACAGGTGGTCCACGGAACAGTCTGGGTTTTGGAATCTTGTCCTACTGAAGAGCACTGGGAACCTCATGAAATTGACTCCTATGAACTGGAATCCTCTGTGTAAGAGTGGTAGGAAGCTTCTAATGACATTCCTTCTCACCTCCCAAGAAAGAGATAAATTGTACTGAAATTGCCCCTGTTCATTATATCTCTCCAGTGGAGTTCACTGAGAGAAAAACAATTTACACAGACTAGTGCGACTTTGTACAAGTAGTAGATTTCTTTGCTTGGTAGCTTAATTGAGCTGAGTCAGTTTGGGTTATCATCTCTCCATCAGACATGTAAAAATCCTGTCATTTTTTTTTTAATTGAATCCTTAAAGCCTACAAGTTTCTCTGTAACTTGCCACCAAGCTTTGTCTGACTTTGGGCAAGGCTGCACATAGTCCTGGCTCCCTGTCTGGCCTCATGTTCATTCCTTGCTCTATAGAAACCCCTGTTGGCAGTGATGGATTTGGTGCAGTGCATGCTCCTGGAGGTCCCAGGTGACAAGTGCAGTTATATACTGCCATTTAAAGTCCAGCACCTTCTGAAGTGTGGCATGCCTATGACTCCCAGTGCTTGCGTGCAGGGTTATGGGCCTACAGTAAGCAGCCAATCACTGTGGATGAATGGGTGCAGCCTTCAGTCCTATATCTTCATCTGTCCAATGAAAACCACTTTTGCCCTCCTTCCTCACTGGTAGGATGCACGTGGGAGACTTCTGGGCACTAACCCTGAAGTGGCATGCACAACTGAATTTGTTTACTCACAGACCTGGGAATTGTGGCTATCAGCTGATTCTTCACATGCTCACCATGTCATGCCCACATACTGGCACTTCTCTGCTTTCTAGTTTTAGTACTAAGGGTTGAACTCAGGGCCTTTGCACTGAGCTACATAGCTCCAGCCCTTTTTCCTTTTTTTTTTTTGGATGTGTGTGTGTGTGTGTGTGTGTGTGTGTGTGTGTTTTAGGGAAAGGTTTACAGGGTATTCAAGGTCTCACTACTAGATCAGACTCAAAGTGATTTGCCTGTTTACAGCCTCCCAAGAGCTGGGATTACACATGTGCACTACCATGCCCAGTCTCCTTTTTTTCCTTTACTTTTGAGAAAGGGTCTCCTTAAGTAACCGTTGCCCAGGCTAGGCTGTAATTTGCTGTCCTCCTGCCTCAGCCTCCCAGAGTGCTGGCCTACAGGCATGTACCATCACACCTGGCTGGGACTTAACTATGGCACTGTGGCATCTTGAACTGGATAATTCAGTGGTAGAGTTGGGGGATCCCTGGGTACTGGAGGAGACAGAGCAGTATCTCAGTCTCTCCCTCTCCCTATAATCTTGGCAGTCAACTGTGTTCCCACACGTTGGCAAGTGTTCCCTTGGAAAGTAAAATCACCTCATTCTGGATCACTATTCTTGACCTATTTAGGATGAAATTCAGATGTGTGGCTTTATTCTTTTCAGGCATCACTGAGTAGTTTACCCAGCATGCTTTTCCACTTGGTCTGGTTTCTAAGTTGACCTCCAGCTTTGCGGGTTACCAGAAGACCAAAAGAGTTAGCCAGATTAGCAGTAATTACTTTAAAAAAGTAAAGGATGTTTTTCTCTAGATGAAAGTTATGAAAAGTACATCAATCTGAAATGCTGGTATTTCTGCTAAAATTCTGTCCCTTGAATAGGTTGAGGGAGCTGTTCCTTCCTCCTGGCTACTGCTTGTGGCCCTGTAAATCTGGGGCAAGCCTACGTGAGGTGCGTGTGGAGTCAGTGGCTCCATTCTAGGGAGAGATGGGGAGAGCTGGCAGATTGACCCATTCTTTTCTACCTAGGAAGCCAAATGCAGATTTTTTTTTTTTCTCCTCTTAAGCTGGGGATTTCTTTTTAAAACCTACAAAATGCTTCAGCTCCTCGGAGATGGTGATGGCAAGAACAGCAAATGCTTTGTGGCACAGGCTGTGTCCAGGGCAGACTGCCCTGATTTTAGGTGGATCAAACCTAGGACAGAGAGAGTCATTAAGTTAACCTGGCACTGTCATTTTGGCTGCAGAAAACAGTTGTCTCATTGTATTTAGTTTATGGGCTTTCAAAAAGTCGGTCTTACAGAAGACCTTTAAGCACGATTAATATGAAAGTCTTTCATCTTAAAAAAAAAGCTTTGAACATTCAGTGCTACCTGTGGACAGTGATGTCCATCATCACAGTTCACCTCTCATTGTATACACCCTGCAAGGGGCAGCAATAATTCTGATCACTTAGCAGCAAATTTCCTTACTATTAAGGCATTCTAAATATGTCATGCACATGATGACTTTTTTTTTTTTTTTTTTTTGTATTTTGGGGAAAGGCTACAGGTGTTGAGGGTCTCACTACTAGATCAGACTGGTAGTGATCCACCTGTTTACAGCTTCCCAAGAGCTGGGATTATAGGTGCGCACCACCACACCCAGTCTCAATTGCAGTCTCAGCCCGCCACAGTGGCGGGACCAGCATGGCAGGCCTGGGGATCAAACCCCTGGCCCCTGCACCTGCTTACAGGTGCTTTAATCCACTGAGCTGTTTGGCCAGTCTTCATAGTGACTTCTTATTGACAGACAGCAGTGAAGTTTGGGCAACATCAGCTACTGATACAGTGGTGTGGTGGCACCTGCATCAGGCCCCTCCAGCCACAGGTCGCCTCTTTCCTTGCAGGGTGTGATAGGCAGCATTAGTAATACAGACCCAGGTTCACTGAGTGACTGGAATCTTAGTTTCTCTGGTTCAGGGCCCTGAGCAATATGGCTTGACTCAATACACCCATGAAGAAGTTTTAATTTATTAATTAAAAGATTGGCATCATTTTCTACTTTTCAATAGATAGAAACACTCCATTCCATGCCTCCAGAAGATATATTATTTTTCTTCTTGGATAGGATGCGTCCCCACTTTCCAGTGTTTAAGTCAAAGGTACAGTGCTTTATGACAAAATAAAGTCACAAAAGCCTCTTCCACCTCCTTTTTGTTGACTCAGAAGAGCTGGCACTGTGCTCGCTGGCCTGAGCTCTCTGCAGCTACTTGCCCCTGGAGGAAAGGGTGCTGGAGTGACTTACGTAGGTGTGCTGTTGTGCAGGTGGTGGCTGTGCCCTCAGAATGCACGGGCTGTGAAGCTTGGTGAAACTGCGTGACAGCAGGTCACACCATGAGTGCCCACCTCCCTCCCGAGGATATGTCTCCCCCCATCCCTGAATCTGGCCTCCCCCTCCCACAGCTTTGCAAATTCCAAGCAGAGTTATCTGCATCTGTCTCGCTTAGCAGAATCTCTGAAGTTTTCAGCATAATTTCTGCATTTGAATTTTCTTCAAGTTGGGACCCGGGCAGGATGGCTCAGTTGTCTAAAGCGCCTGCAGGCGGCTGCAGGGACTGCGGTTTGATCCCTGGCACCACATGCTGTGCCAGCCCTGCCCTCAGGGCAGGCTGAGCCGGCCATAAAAATAAACAAAAGTTCTGAAACAAGAAAAAAAATAAAATTTAAAAAATTTTAAAAAAGTTATTTTTCTTCAAGTCAAAACTACTCACATTGCCTAAATGTAACAGTGATGTTTAGAGATAGAACTGAATACGCTGTGTAGCTGTGTCCTGTGCAGGTATTTACTACAAATCTAGTCAGATCTGGCATTTGCATCAACATGCACATCACAGAAGCTATGTTGGTTACGTTTCTTAAATCAAGTCACAAAGGGCCAATTCAAATGACCTTGGTTTCCCCATCCTGCCTTCCTTCACACTGGGACATGGCCAGTGCCCATTTTGGAGCCCCTGTTGAAGGTAAAGTGGGGTGCCTCTCAACAGTGGAGAATGAGCAACCTTCCTTTTTTCTCCTGTGGCTGTTGACATTACAACTACTGAAATGTGTGTGTTGTTAAGCTTTGGCATAAAGAAATCTAGTAATGCTAGAGAGCTAAATAAATCATGTTAGAACGTTGTTGGTCTTCCAAAGCAAGAGGCACAGAACTATACAATGAGCTGTCTTGTTCTAACCTACTTTAGAGCTGATGAAGTCTTAATAAGGACAACTCCTAAGGCTTCTTAGTAGAAATTTTCCATGAAGTGATTAAGTCAGTGACCATTTTTTTTTTATGGAGTGACTGGTAAGGTCTATGGGTGAGAGCATTGCCTTATGGCCCTGGTAGAGAAGTGAGTGGGGCCCTGCATATGGGGCAGGAGCTCAGGTTTTGTGTATGAATTTAAATGGGGGCAAAAAGAAAGACACTGTCCTGAAGCCTGAAAACCAGCGGCATAGAAAACTTTGCATTGCCTCCTTTTCTTCAACACTTAGCTTTGAACAATGGAGTTTACTTAATGTAAGACTAGATAGCTGTCAAGTTCTATAAGTGAACTGCTTTCATTTTTTACAAATATATCAGGGAAACCCTATTTCTGTAGAGAACAACAGTAGCAGCAAAGCCCATAGACATATTTCTGAATGCAGTAATTGTATCTGTTGGAAAGTAGAAGTAACAATATCTCAAACACGGACGAAGTGTGTGAGCTTCAGTAACTTGTTTTACTCTGGTGGTTGGAATGTTTGTCATTCATGCAGTTGTTGACTCAAGAATTCAGGAAATTGGGTTGGAAAAAAGCACCACCTGGTTGAGAAAGACACACAGATCCATCAAACAAGATTTATAAAAGGAAAATATATATTTTGCCATACAGAACACTGTAATTTCCCTTTTGGTCTTTAAAAAAATACATATGAAATCTCTTAGTTGAAAAAACTACCTACAGGTGGTGGTCTAGTCTTACTATATTTATGACACATTGAATAAATACTTAAAAATACTGGCCCAAACTACCCCTATGTATATATAGCACTGTCTCCTCAGTAATCACTTAAGAAGCTATTAATGCTTATTCTGACATTACTCAAAATGATTTGAAACCAGAAGTGCCAATGACTCAAGAATCTGTAGCATATACCTAGATATGAGCAGATGACGACGATGTAAACATTTCTGTCAGATCGTAAATGTGATACAGCCAGTCAGGGGTCTTTTAGATTCATTCTATGAGTAAGGGTCAGTAGGACTTATTGTTTATTTTATTAAAAACTATGAAAGTATTTAAAGGTCCTATGGTTTTTTTTTCTTAAGTAACTCATAAAACTGGTTTTGGAAGCAAATTCCAGAAGGAAATTTTAGGAAATGTGCTGGTTATTGAACTAGTAGCACCTTTCCTTCTGTTTCAGTAGAAAAAACTCATCTGAACCCATGTATTATAATATATTTAGGTAAAATTAATCTCCCTAATTTGGTAATGTCTGATTAGTAAAAGACAGCTCAAAAGCGTAGTTGGCAGTTACTTTTCAAATGTTACATGGGAGAATGACTTGGCAAATTAAGGAATGAGTCATTTCCTAGCTACTTACCACATGCATACAATAAAGAGAGAGCTTGGATGCAATGCTAATGAGGTCACCATTTTTTTAATATTTTAGCTGCTGCTCTCTATACCTCTACCATTCAAATTATCAAGTTATTTTTGGAAAACATCTTACTTTTTGAGATATGTGTTGTGGTTTGTACAACAGTTTTCTGCATGCTACTCTAGAAGCAAAGGAATTTGTAAAAAGAAAGGAGAGAAAGCATTTCATTAAATCAGTATTTAAATCATGAGAGAATAAAGAAAAAGAGAACATTTCTGCTTCCGTTACATGGCATATAAAGCAGTACAACAGTATGTGATGGTTGACCAAGGAGCAGTTTCCGGGAGAGCAAAGATCCAGGAGCACGCTGAACACTGATGCTTGTAGATGTGCATTTTTGAGTCTGGTCCTACAAATAATAGTAATCTCAGGATGCTTGTGCAACCTCAGGGTCAACCCCTGGGCCTCTTTTTCTTTCTTTCTTTCTTTCTTTCTTTCTTTCTTTCTTTCTTTCTTTCTTTCTTTCTTTCGTACTGGAGATTACACACAAGGCCATTCTACCACATCTCCAGCCCTTTGTACTTTTTTAAGACAGAATGTTGCTAAGTTCCCCAGGCTGGCCTCAGTGTTTCAATCCTCCTGCCACAGCTTCTGAAGCAGCCAGGAATAAATACAGGCACGAGCCACTGTACTACTGTGCTCCTGTGCTCGCTTCCTTGGCCTCTTTGTTTACCCAACAACTGAGTGCACTGAAATTACTGCAGAACTTCTTCATATGGAAATTTGGGAGGTCTTTGTCTTGTTTTGTCAGAGCCCTGTGCTTACCATAACTCTGCCCTCTTGGCTTCATTAGTATTTTCTCCCACCTTTAGAGTATGTGAATTGTGGTAAGGACTTCAGCACAGAGTCTGATGGACCAGGCCGCACCTCCTAACCTTTCCAGAAATGCACCTCCAAAGTCAGGATTGCCACAATTGGTAGCTTGTTCAATATTGTTTTCATAAGTATTGCATAAAACAAATATAATCCTGGTGGGGACTGGGGAGATAGCTCCATGGCACAAGTGCCTGCCTAGCAAGTGCAAGGTTGTGAGTTCAAACCCCCAGTCCCACAAAAAAAAAAAAAAAAAAATGTATACTCCTGGAATTTTGGGGGTAACAGATCAAGATGAAAAAAACAACACTAAGGCTGGATTGTGTACACTTTTGTCTCTGTTGGTGTACCTACTCGCCTACCTATTCTTAATAGTCTATGGAAAGAAGGCCTCTGGGAGTTGCTTAGAATGAGGAAAGAACATGGTTTTAGACCCATAATTTGTGCAGTGCAGTTCCTGTGTAGATACCACATCAACAGCACCTCTTCTGGAAACGCTCTTGATCCTCTCACTTAGGCCCTGGGCTCTGTGGGAGATCAGATAAAAGTGCGTGCTTTGTAAGGTTTTCAGAAAGGAGAAACCTTAATGAAAAAGCTAAAAACAATCCTTAAAAAGTTAGACCTGACTGTTTAGAAGAGGAATGACTCTAGCTGACATTCAAATGGACCTGCTATCTGGCTTTGTTCCATTCCATACTTTTGTTTCCTTTCCCATTTGTCATGTAATATGACACAGATTACACACATTTTATTTTGAATGTAAATTTACACTGATAAAAATATGCGAATTGATCACAAAGATGCCTGTACTATTTTTTTTTTTTTTTTTTGTCTTTTTGAGACACGGTCTTGCTATGCAGTTGAGGCTGGTCCTGAGCTCACTTTTGTAGCCCAGGCTGGTCTCGAACTCACACCAATCCTCCTGCCTCAGCCTCCCGAGTGCTGGGATTACAGGCGTGAGCCACCACGCCCGGCTACTGTTCATTATTTGTATGCTTGCCTTGAATTTAAATGACATCCACTGCGGGGTTTGGTTTGTATGCCTCAAACATTTCTACAATATGCTAATTTAGTGTGGACCCTCAATCAGCTGAGATTACCAGAGGAAAAATAGACTTAAGCTGTTCTTTTTTTTTTTTTTTTCAAAGAACTTTTATTTCTTTTGGGCTGGGAATAAAACTCAGCAGCACAGTGCCTGGCCAGTGTGAAGTCCTGAGTTTGGTTTCCAGTAGAAAAAACTTTTCTTCTTTTTTTTTTTTCCTCTTGACCTTCACTAACTTGAAGTTATGAATCCACAATAATTATTTGTAATGAGTGGACATCTTTAAATTCTTGAAACCTATTCTCTTTAAGATTAAGTATCTTAGGGACTGGGGAGATAGCTCTGTGGCACAAGTGCCTGCCTGGCAAGTGCAAGGTCATGAGTTCAAAGTACGGTCCCACAAAAAAAATTTTTTTTTTAAGAATTTTTTATTTTATTTATTTATTTTTTTCTTGTTTCAGAACATTTGTTTGTTTATTCACTCATTTTTATGGCTGGCTCAGCCTGCCCTGAGGGCAGGGCTGGCGCAGCATGTGGTGCCGGGGATCGAACCGCAGTCCCTGAAGTCGTCCAAGCTTTCCCAAGCAGGCGCTTTAGACCACTGAGCCATCCCGCCAGGCCCCCAAAAAAAATTTTCAAAAAGATTAAATGTCCTGGCAAGTGGGAAACATATTTACATTTTGTAATGTTGTATATCTAGGAGTGAAGGAAATGACACATATTTAAAGTTGAAATGCAAGCAAGCAAGATAGCTCAGTGGTGTAACCCCTGCTTAGGCAAGCACAGGTATGAGGGTTCGATCGGCTGTATCACGTGCCATGCCAGCCCCACCCCTGGGGATGCTGAGTGGGCCACCAAGTCCAGGCATGGTGGTGCACACCTATAATCCCAGCACTGGGGAAGCTGAAAACAGGAGAATCACGACAAGTCCAAGCTACACAGTAAGACTCTGTACCAAATACATAATAAATAAATGAATAAAGTTGAAATTATCTGGGGCTTCAAAGGCACAAGTATGTACTATAATCTTAGTGAGCTAGAAACTGCACCTCGATCCAGTAAAATGTCACTAATGGGGAGTTAAGGCAAATTGAATAATTATTCAGCTGTGCTTTTTAAAAAATATTAAATATGTATCCAAAACAATCCTAGGTTTCACCAGATATATTTGAAACTGAATTAAACTTTGTAAATAGTTGAAGGACATAGTTTTTTGTTGATATAAGAGAAATTGAACTCAGGACCTGGCCTTTGCAAGATAGGCACTGTTCTGCTGAGCTATATCCACAGCCATTCCAAAATGATATTTTTGAAACTATTTTGACTTAAATCACTTTTTATATTTTAATTTTCAGTGTATTCTACCATGAAGGGGTTTGTAATCAACCTTTTGGAATTGTCTCACAAGTAAAATCATACAAATTTATTTTAACACATATTAACTATAAGTTTTCTGTGTACTTAATGTGCTTATGAAAATTTGAGTTCTTTGGCTGGATTTGAATTATTTCTTTGGATTATAATAACTGTAGCAAAATTAAATTTCTTTCTAATTCAGGTAAGTGCTTGAGAGTTTAAAACACCATTCCTCATTACCTAAAACTGAGCATTAGATCTTAATTTTTTTAATATATTTAGTACATTTTAAAAATGTATTTAGGGTCTAGGGTCTCACTACACAGATCAGACTTGTAGTGATTCCCCTGTTTTCAGCCTCAGGCACTGAGATTACAGGCACCTGCCACCATGCCCAGTCTCAGTCGACATCTCAGTGCTCCCCAGGGGCAGGGCCGGCACAACACGCCAGGCATGGAACCCCTGTCCCTGCGTCTGCCTAAGCAGGCACTTTAATCCACTGAGCTATCTGGCTGGCCCAGATCTTAATAATTGATAATATAATGCTATACGAGAAGCAATTTTTCTCTGTTAATGTGAAGTTATCTCATCTTTATGTTATGTAATATGAAGCCATGTCATTTTTATATAGCTTGATTTAAGCCATCTAACCTTAGTTTTAGTTTTATGTTTCATTCATGTGCTACTGTAACAATCTGTTATTGAATCCTAAAAGACTAGATGATTCAGTGTGTAAAAATATTTTATCATTCATTGTTATTGTGAAAATATTTTGTATTTCCTATATACTTTGGTGCTTTGTTTATTTGTTGCACAGGAGTTACATTTTGAAATATAGTCATTTTATGTTTTATCAAAAACAAAAAAGAAAATTTCCTTGAATTTCCAAATATCTGTGTCAAAATTGTGCAACTGCTTATATCACATTGTATGGAAAGTTATTAGAATATCAATGATGGTCAGAAAATATCATTTCCAAGCTAAGTCAAAGATATTTGGTATTCAGAAAGCCAGTGATGATAAGCTCAAGTACCTATGTTATAGAGTATTAGTATCACAAAACTTTTCTGCTGGAGGGTTAAGAATGTAAGTTAACAGACCAAAAACTGGAGAAAAAGAAGGGCTATAAGGATAGCCAATATTTTGGCCCTAGCCCTTCAAGGTCAATAAAGACCCAGGATATAAGAGAGCCTGTGCTGTAATATCCTATAACTCAGAGATGTCCCAAATTTCCTGGTCAAGGAGATTATGGGACCTCAGAGGAAAGGGATGAATGAACTGCAGTGCGTCTAAAAGGAGAGTCACTCAGAGAAAAACATTCTCTCAGGCTTTCACAGAAAGCAAAATGGCCAAGCAATGGCCGTGACTCGTTCCAAAGGCTGACACTAACAACAGTTCTATAAAGTACTGTCTATGGTCTCAAACTTAATCCTGAGGGGATTTGACCCTGGAAGATACAAAAAAAAAAAAAAAAAAA
>PVJA010052296.1:0-12473 GCA_004027025.1 Myocastor coypus
TGCCTCAGCCTCCCGAGTGCTGGGATTACAGGCGTGAGCCACCACGCCCGGCTTATATTGCAAATTCTTGATCCTTCTCTCTGTGGAATCTTTCTAAAACTTTTATAATTATACTATGTGAATTTACTGGTGTATTTTAACTTGTTTTATTCATTATGCCTTTATTGTTATTGTTTAATATAATTAAAATGATGTTCTATAAATGAGAAATAATGTCGGTAGATATAGAAACATTATTTGCTTTCAGATAAATTTTATTGCTATAGTTATTATTATTATTATTATTATTATTTCTTTTTGAGACAAATTCTCGCTATGCAGTGAGGCTGGCTTTGAGCTCGCTTTTTGTAGTCTCAACCTCACTCCAATCCTCCTGCCTAAGTCTCCCAAATGTTGGGACTACAGGCAGGCACCAGCTTTCAGATTAATTTTATATGGAGACTAATTGAAGGCTCATGATGATACACAGAATAATTTAGTAATGATGCAAACCTGTTAAAATTTAAATACAATACACTTCTCTATCATTATCAATCTCTGTTTCACAAAGACAAAAAATTCTTGGACTTCTATCCACAATCACTTATGCATTTTATCTTTTTGTATTGCTTTCATCTAATGAAATTGTTAACTAAGAAAATAAACAGTATATTTGTAATCACCATGGATAAAATCAATACAAAGTTATAAAAAGTCAGGAATGGATCTTACTGAAGAAACCAAACAATACAGGCAGATAATTATAAGGTGTTAGTGTTTCAATACAAAATATCTCCCATGAACTACTAGACTGTGGGCTTACATATCCTTCTGCTGTGATAGTCTGTACTCTCCCTTTCCTATCTATAGCAATAGAATAAACCCACTGTGGAATTGACTCTTTTTAAAATTTATTTAGGACAGTGTCTACCGGATCTACAGGGTCTCTCCATATAGATCTGACTCATAGTGATTCTCCTGTTTTCAGTCTCCCAAAGCACTGGGATTACAGGCATGCTCCACCACACTCAGTCTTAACTGCTGTTTCAGTGTTAGCACCACAAGCTTGGGATTGAATCCTGACTGCTGCTTCTGTCTAAGCAGGAGCTTTAGTCTACTGAGCTATCAGGCTGGCCCTGAATGCACGAATCAAATGAAACTTTTCATCCTTTATGTTGGTGGTCAGATACTGTACTTCAGCAGTGGACAACAGTCTATGATGTAGGCCTATTTATTTATTTTTTTACACTTTGTACAAACTTGCTCTGTACCTGCAGATAGTTTACCCTCCTTCAGTGATTGATGCATATTTGTGTGTAAAGGGGGTAGTGAGCGCATTAATAAAGAATTTGTACTCAGTAATAATCAAAGCATGATCAACAGACGTATAGTGTTTCATGTTTCAACCTTGAAAATATATGTATATAGTATTTTTAGAGTGCTGGCAATTAAAGATCTTATAAATTTGGAGCAGCGAATTGTAAAGATCTGTTATCATAGCTAGGTGATAACACCTAACTCTTATTAATGTAAGTGTATTGCGTTAATAATGCCATTATTAATGTAAATATGTCTCTAACAAGAAGCACAGAATAGGGTTAGATAATTGTTTGAGTGGTTTAACAGCTAGGTCATGATAAGAAGATGGTTGGGGTAATTAGTAAGGAAATGCTTGGACTTCTATTAGTTATTTCATTTGAAAAGAAGGTGTAGAGAAGTGTCAACATGTATTTCAGTGTTGACTAACAACAGCAAAAAGGTTTTTTTTGCATTATGGGATCTTTTTTTTAATCTTTTAAAAATTTTTATTTATTTATTTATTTTTCTCGTTTCAGAAACTTTGTTTATTCACTCATGTCTATGACCGGCTCAGCCCGCCCCAAGGGCAGGGCTGGCACAGCATGTGGTGCCGGGGATCGAACCGCAGTTCCTGAAGCTACCCAAGCCTTCCCAAGCAGGCGCTTTAGACCACTGAGCCATCCCGCCAGGCCCCATTATGGGATCTTAAACAAGCACAAATACTACAAATAACGTATGAAACAAAAAACAGAATCTACAGCAGTTGAGTGTGCTGTTCGTGGGCGGGGGCCATTGTTTTTCACTTATATTATGGAGTCAGTAGAGGGTGAGCTTTTTCATCAACCATTCTGAATGGAGCACATTGAGCACTGAGCTGTATCCAGTCCATGTCTTATTGTGAGGAAGAAGTCTGGTTTGCTTGCATAGAATTTAAAGCTTAGGAATGCATGTATTAGCACAAAAAGCATTTAAGTGGGGGAATTTGCCTAAGGAGTGTATAGTTCAGCAGATAAGAGCTGAAAAGCAAAGTCCACACCGAAGGAAGTTTTCAGAGAGAGAAAAGACTGGCTGATCCGCCATCCACTCCTGAGTGGCTTTTCCCTTGCCAGTTTTACTCTAGATACAAGAAAAGCCAAATACCTATTTGCACAGTCCTCCTTACTGCTACAAGTGGCCACTGAAACACTTCTGACAAAAAGGGAAAATAAAGCAGCACATCACTGGGAAGCCTGAAGGAAGATCTACTTTCCTGTTAGGATTCAGTGATTTTACCACTGCCACCCTTTGCTCCTTTCTTCTTGTGGACTATCATAAGAATAACTGAAATTTCCTAATAGAGCTTTAAAAAAAAAAAAAAAAAAAAAACAATCTCAAGACAGTTGCCCTGTAGTTCTGAATGAAGCTCCACATTAGGAGCGTTCACTTCCTTATTATGTCTTCTCTGAAATACAGATGGTCTCCCATTCACAATGGTGTGACTTACCTCTTCACTTTACACTGAAGAAAAAGCAATGTACACAGTGGAAACTGCATGTGGACTGTTTTAATGATCTTGCAGTCTGCAGGGGAAGACTTGCTCAAGACTAGATGAGAGCTGGGAGCTGCAGCTCCACAGCATGAGGTGTGCTGCCGTGTGCAGCCGACGCTTTTGGAATACAGATGTTCAATAAATTATATGAGGCACTCAACACCTTATGAGATAGATAGACAGACAGACAGACAGACAGACAGACAGACAGACAGATAGATAGATGATAGATAGATATACAGACAGACAGATAGATGATAGACAGACAGACAAACAGACAGACAGACAGACAGATACATAGATATTACTTAGCATAGGGGATTCAGGATCTGCAGGGTCTCACTATCTAGATCAGACTCATCATGATTCTCCTGTTTCCAGCCTCTCAAAGTTCTGGGGTTACAGGTGCACGCCCAGCATACCGAGTCTCAGTCTCTGTCTCAGTCCGCCCTGGAAGTAGGGCTGGCACAGCTAGCACCTTATTATAAAATAGCCCTTATGGTGCCTTCATTTTCAGAATGTTTGTCTAACTAGTATAATTGTTCTGAGGATGCCTAATGCTGGCAATGCAGAAGTCTGAGGCCCAGGAGATGAGATATCTTTTTTAAATACATGTTGACATTGAAATCTTTTCAAGTCAAAATCCTTTCGCCTTATGATGGGCATATCCAGATGTA
The DNA here is from genome assembly GCA_004027025.1 of Myocastor coypus. Taxonomy (NCBI): domain Eukaryota; kingdom Metazoa; phylum Chordata; class Mammalia; order Rodentia; family Myocastoridae; genus Myocastor; species Myocastor coypus. The sequence continues at coordinate 3,484 of PVJA010052296.1, forward strand.
GTTCCTCAAGAGTTTGTGACATCTGTACGGTGTTTCCACTTCAGCTGTCAAATGAGGTCCTGGACTTGTGCAATCTCTCAACAAGACTAGAAGCAGTGGGTGATGGAAGAGAGGCAGACTCCAGGTGAAACAAAATCAATATGATAATACCTAGTGGATAACTTAGACCAAGACATTAAGGAAAAGAACTTTAAAATAGTAATCTAAAGGAATAGCAAAACATATAATTTCAAAAATTTATTTATATATTAGAATTCACGAGTCACATAATTTATGGTATTTCTCCTTGTCCATAGTTAGCACCAGCAATAGTCCAAATTATGCCAGTCAGACTCCACTCTAAAAGATTTTAACTGACCACTTGAATTAGGAACCGACAGCATGGGTGTTGGAGTGCAGATCCATGACCTGCACACTGCTACACAAAGCAGCATGAGCACTGAGAAAATAAAAAAATGAGAACCAGACACTTTGGGCTACTAAATTCGATGAGAGGTCCATATTTTCTTTTTTTTTTTTTTCAATTTCTTTTTTATTGTTTAAATTTAACAATGGTTATATTACATATTTTCATCATCAGATCAGTTTAGATTAATACATATAGGTATATAAGATTGATCAAACAATTAAACATTAACCTTTCTAAATCCACATTACTTTTTTTTTTCTTTTCCCCTTTCTTTTATTTGAAAGTTGACATACTGCATATTGTCCTCACAATCATTCTACAGAGTACAGTGTGTGGGCATGACCCACCTCCCTATTGATGTTGCTCATGTCCCTGGCTAGAAGTAAGTTTTAAAAATGGAGTGGTTGCATAAAATAGAAAATTAAATCATTTTGCAAAAGAATTGGTTTGTGTAACATTTTGTGTGCCTTTAATTTTTGAATAATCATGTTTCCAGAAATAATATGGAGTAAGAAAAGATATTTTATATTGGGGCCTGGCGGGATGGCTCAGTGGTCTAAAGCGCCTGCTTAGGAAAGCTTGAGCGGCAGCGGTTCGATCCCCGGCACCACATACTATGCCAGCCCTGCCCTCACAGCAGGCTGAGCCCACCATGAAAATAAATAAATAAACAAACAAAAAGTTCTAAAACGGAAAGGCATTTTATAAAGTAATATGTTCTTTTATTTATATTGTGATGGAAAAATTTTGCATTTGCATAACTGAAGATAGCAGACATCAAATATTTGTTTGGTCTTACACATTCTATATCCCAATATGGATAGTAACATGGCATTGGATATATTAACAAAATTTAGGATACCACTTTAAAATATCTGTAATTTAATTTTCCCTATAAAATGGATAAATATTTGGTCTACCATGATCATGTAATACATTTTTTTTCTCATTAAAAAAAAAAGAATTCGCTAATTTATTTTCTAAATGCATATAAGGTTATAATAGAAACTTCTTTGTTAAACAATTCTTTTCCAACTTTAGAACAACTACTATAAGGATATTTTACAGTTGCCTATACTGAATATATCAAAACCGTCACTGAAAAATTATCATATAAAAAGATCTTTATTCCATTTCGCTTCCACATTGAAAAAAGCCCCTTTAAGTTATACAGATAATAAATGGTCAGTAGAAAAAAATTAAATAAAAAAATGTAAAAAATTAAAGTTTGCGATTAAAGTACTGATTATTCTTCAAACATGTAGATGACTTTATATTTTGTATGAACAGAAACAGAACATAATTTACTTTTATTCCTAAGCACCATGTACTCCTAGGAAAATTCTTCAGTTTTCATGGTGGTCACAAGATGAATAACACCTGAAAATAGAATAAAGGCACTCATAATACTTTATTTCAAGTTCATCCTCTACTATGCACAATATTTAATAGGTTAACATAAACAAGAAAAGAAAAATATGCAGAAACCATATATTTACAAGAACAAGGAATTAATGTCCAAGTAGAATATCTTCAGCTTTGCTTGGCGATCACTAGGTGGAGTTCATGGTGCTGGACTTTTAATGTGTTTACTTCACCTATCTGCCTATCTCCCATTAAAAATATTCCTTCTCCCACCTGGATCAGCTATTCTTTGTGCTCTATACTGCTGCGGTTGTAGATAACGTGTTGACTCATACAAATTTTGATTCACCAAAGACGAAACATCTTAATATACAGAAAGGACTTTCTGTATATCTTTAATATACAGAAAGGATCCTAGGTAGAAGTATTTGGGTATCTTCATTACAAGAAATGAATTTCTCGTACTGGCTTAGTATTTCTCATAGAGACCTCAGGGAACAAAACAGAACAACGGCAGAAGTGATGCAAAAGCTAACATAGATAAACAATGGGTGCCTAGCAGCCTCTAGACTCTCATTTACAAGTCCAGTGCAGTGTAGCTGCCTTGAAATTGTAATGCCAGGGCCAGGGAAACAGCTCAGTAGAATAAGCACTTGCCTGACAAGCGCAAGGACCTGAGTTCAATTCCTGGTTCCACTCCCCCTCAAAAGAGAAATCTTAATGTCTATCATGTTTCAAACAGCCAAAATGGTTAAGTGAATAATACTTAATAAACCATCTCATTGTAGCTTGTTATTTTAATAAACCATTTAAAATTTTTAAAAGTTCAATATATCTAAGTTTTGGACACTTATAGGCAGACAGTGAAGGAATTTCCTCTAATTTTAAGCTACTGAATAGATACAAATTGTAGAAAATCAGAAGCAAAATTTGACACAAGAAAAGCAAAAAGCCTCACCATTAAATTATTATTTAAAAAATATTTATTTATTTGTTTGTTTATTTATTTATTTATTAATGAGCAGAACATATATATTGAGGAAAATAAAGCTCCTGTCCAAGAAAGGGACAGGGGAGGTCCTAAATGTATGGTCCCCAGCCACTAAATTATTTTATATGAAAAAAGTCTTATGCATTTGTTCTACTTTCATTTATATTCTTTTTGTTAGCTTAGGCCTTTTTTAATTTCAATATCTTTAATTAGGTTGTAGCTGTTTTATGAGTTCCCCTTGTGAATTCTTACATTGCTACCGCCATGCTATAGAAAATTTGGGGAAACTAAAAAGTAAATTCCATTGCAATTATTAAACAGACATATCTAAATTATCCAGGACACCCTGGGTAGTAGAATCAAGGAAAGGTCTCACAGAACTTAAAAAGATTAACTGGGGATTTTTCCAAACATTTACTTCTATTTCCTTAGTGAAGAGGAAGTGAGAGAAATAAGCAAACACAGTTTGTATTCAGCATTTATTTATTCTCCTTCTCATCTGCCCATGGTTTTCTGTTAAATTACAACACTATATGTTGGTTCTCTCTCCTCTCTCTCTCTCTCTCTCTCTCTGTATATATATATATATATATATATATATATATATATATATATATATATATATGTATTTATGCACGTATATATGCTGTATAATATGTATATATGAATACAATAACAAATTGTGCCAGAAAAATCTTTGTTCAGATTATTAGAAAGATAACAGTCAAAAACAAGCAAATGTAGCTGGCAAGATACTTCAGTGGACTGAAGCGCTTGCTTCGGCATCTTTAGGTAAGTGCAGGGACCTTGGTTCGACGTCTGGCACCACAGGCCCCAGGTCCAGGCCCCAGCACTGGGGTGCACTGAGAGCCAGCCAGAGTCTGTGCATGGTGGTGAATGCCTGTAGTCCCAATGCTGGGGGATCCTGAGAACAAGATGACTCAGAGTCTGAGCTGCGTAGTGAGACCCTGCAACAACCAAATACATTTACAAAGAGTTCCTTTAGCCGAAAGGGTGCAACCAGTTTCCACATTCACTGCCATTTCTCTGTAAACACAAATATGTTACAAATATTAGACTTCTGATAATATGAATGTGCTCCACAATAAGAGCAAGAGTATCACCAAAGAAACAGAAAAATGTTGAAGACAGGGAGACGTGGACTGATAAATGCCTTAGAAAATATAAACTTCTGGTTCTCAATTCAAATAGTTTGGCATATACAGTAGGTGAATCTGAAACAGAAAAGATCGTCGACATCACCATTATCATCATATCATCATAACTGCAGATAGTCCAACACAGGCAGGACTTCCTTAAAACTGCATCATGGCAGAAAAGAAGGTCTGCAATTTTCTATGTACAGACATTATCCAACTGAATTTCAGATGTTATTTGTTGAAAATATCTGATGCTCAATTTAATATGAATTACATTAGGCAAGTGCAGGGGCTGGAGTGCGATCCCTGGCACCACATGCTATACTGTCCCTGGCCCTGGCCCCGGGTACACTGAGCTGGCCACCGAGTCCAGGTGTGGTGGCCCGAACCTATAATCTTAGCACTGGGGAGGCTGAAAGCAGGAGGATCACTGTAAGTCCGAGACACTGTGCAAAATAGTAATAATAATAATGAATGATAAGCTAAAATAAATTATAAAACACATTTAGAAAGAAAAGTCAGGGGAAAAGAGTGTCAGTGAGAGGATGGAGATTTCGCAGTTGTTAAATATGGACTGTACCTAAGATAAATACACAACAGGATGTAATGGGTAGGTAAGCATGACATTATAAATAGAAAAATAAAATTAATTTAAAGAGATTAAAAGCGCCAAAATGCTTGAAAAATGTTATGCAGAAAATAATTATTTTTGATTTATAAGTAGAGAAAAACTTGAATGAAGCTGAAAATGAAAATGTAATTTAGTTAAAAAGGAAAAAGAGAGGACAACCTACTTGGGCCCTCTCCTGTCCCTCTCTCAGACAGGAGCTTTCTTTCCTGCAGTAAATCTATTCTACTCATAAGCTCAAAAACTAAATAAATAAACAAATAATAAAAGGGAAAAGGAAAAGGGAATGAGAGATGACCTGAATCTGTTGGACAATAACCCATACTGTGCTGGGCACAGAGACTAAAAAATACACCATGAAATAATGAATCGGCATGAAGATATTTTAGGGTAGTTGTTCTAAATTTTTTTAATTAATGAAGAACATTCACTAATGTCTATGAACTCCAGGATATATAAAGAAATACATGTGCAGCCTGGCAGGACGGCTCAGTGGTCTAAAGCACCTACAGGCAATTGCAGGGGCTGAGGTTCGATCCCTGGCACCACATGCTGTGCCAGCCCTGCCCTCAGGGCAGGCGGAGCCGGCCATAAAAATAAATGCACCAACAGGTGAAAGTTCTGAAACAAGAAAAAAATTAAATTAAATTAAAATAAATAAAGAAATACATGTGCAGAGAGAATTATGGCTATATATTATTATCTAAGTGTGCAAAAAATAAATCAATTTTAAGAACTTAGATGGGAGAAAGGAATCCTTTTTAATAAGAATCCAGATAAAATGAATATCATAGTAGTAAATAAAAAAGAAATATCAACAAAACAGTGGCACAACACACTAAAATCATAAAACAAAAACAACTGCCAATTTAGAATGTTAGAGAAATTATCTTTCAGGAACAAAGTCAAATTGAATATTTTGTCAAGGAAAATGCTAAAATAATTTTCTTAGAATAGTAACATAGGAATTTTTAAAAGATTAATATGTTTTCCCCTACCCTAAACTAGGGAAAACATATCTGATAAAAACATGTTCTTAAAAAATCAATGAATAGAGGCTGGGGAGATAGCTCTATGGCACAAGTGCCTGCCTGGGAAGTGCAAGGTCGTGAGTTTGAACCCCAGTCCCACCAAAAAAAAAAAAAAAATGTAAATAAAATAATGTGCAGCTATCATGTTATAGATTTTTATTTTTCATTTATCTATTTACTTACTTATTTGTATTCTAGGGAAGGGTATACAGGGCGTCCAGGGTCTCACTACTAGGTCGGACTCATAGTGTAGTGATCAGCCCATATACAGCTTCGTAAGAGTTGGGATTACAAGTGCACACCAGCATGCCCAGTTTTTTGAGTGTGTTTTTAAAATAAATTTTATTATAGACACATATACTTATATTTATATATGTATATATTTCAATTTGGAAATATTTTTTAGAGAGAGGTTAAGTTTTCTTGTGTAATGGTAAACAGTATAGTTAACTGAGACAGGAGGTAAGACAAAATGTATTAGAGATTTGAGAAAAAATAGCAATCAATTATTTAGTTTTAGCTGGGCGTGGTGGCGCACGCCTGTAATCCCAGCACTCGGGAGGCTGAGGCAGGAGGATTGGTGTGAGTTCGAGACAAGCCTGGGCTACAAAAGTGAGCTCAAGGCCAGCCTGAACTGCATAACGAGACCCTGTCTCAAAAAGACCAAAAAAAAATTATTTAGTTTTGTTTTGTTTATTTGGTGGGACTGGGGTTTGAACTCATGATCTTGTACTTGCCAGGCAGACACTTGTGCCACAGAGCCATCTCTCTAGCCCCAATAAGTTACTTAGACTTGAAGAATGTTTTATGATTTCTGAACTGTGGAAGGCCCCCTGATGCTCAAGGGTGCCATATGAGGAAAGAAAATATGTTTTCCTCCAATTACTTTGAGTTGATGGAGATATGCTGCTCAGTAAAATATTAAGAAGGGAAATTATACAGGATATAAATGTAAAGAGAAATTAGGGTGAAATGTGAAATTCAGCCAAACAAAGAAAATTAATTTAGCCTGATTATGGACGTGTATTGAGTGAGGGTTTGACCAAATTGGTTCAATCGATAGATTTGTTTTGTGTAGTATTAAATGATACTATAGTTCACGTATCTGAAGAAGGAAATTTGTGTATAATTGGCCATAGACTAGAGCACAGCACAGTAATGAAATAGTGAAAACTTGAAACCTAAAAGTTTACACAGTAATTCTGTGATTGACATAATGAGTCATACTGAAACTTCATTTAGCCAGGTGTGGTGTTCAAGTATGCCTGGCAATGCATGTGAGCGAGTTCAGCCCTTCTGCAGTTTCCTCTGTGACCTAAAAGCCACATGCATTTAACTGAATTTAAGTTTATGACATTTAATCTACAGCTGCATGACAGAAGACAAACATGGCGGTGTCCTGTGAGCCATCAGAAGCTTAGTTCTTTTTTTTTTTTTTTTTTAAGAATTTTTTTCTTGTTTCAGAATTTTTGCTTGTTTATTTATTTATTTTTATGGCCAGCTCAGCCTGTCCTGAGGGCAGGGCTGGCGCAGCATGTAGTGCTGGGGATTGAACCGCGGTCCCTGCAGCCGCCTAAGCTTTCCTAAGCAGGCGCTTTAGACCACTGAGCCATCCTGCCGGGCCCCAGGAGTTTAGTTCTTTGTAGTCTCAATTTTAGTTTCTGGCTCTTCCTGAAAATCTCAGCTGATGCTGCACGGGCTGCATCTAGGCCTCCTTATGCACATATATTTTCAGCAAGGTAATTCTCCTTTTGTAAACCCTTTCTCTACCACACAAGACTAGATAAAGTAAGCTTCACAAATTTTTATAGTCACTTGCAAAGTCCATCATACTTTCAGCTACTAATATTTTCATGAGACCTGTTTAGAGTTCGCTTTTGTGTAGTTACTAAAATTAAACTTTGAAACTACAGATTTGGATTGCTTAAGATATTGCATCTCTTACTCATTTTTTGTGGCAGTTTCAGATTAATGGGGTGATATGTTAAGTTTGTGGGGTACTGTTCTAGTATGCATATTACCCCATCCCCAGTGAGGCTTGCATGTGTATGGGTACTGAACATTGATATGCATGAGGGCAGGCTCCACTGTGACTAGGGTAAGAGGTGTAGAGATCATTTAATCATGAGGGAAAAGGATCCACAGTGGAATCATAACATTTAAAAGGAGTTCCTAAAATAATTTTATTTAAAAAAAAATCTGGGCCAGCAAGAGCTCAGCAGGCTAAGCACCTGTTTGAGCAAACACAGGGACAAAGGCTTGACCACCAGCACCACATACTGCACCGGCCCCACCACCAGGCACCCTAGCTCCCTGAGCCGACCAGATGTGGTAGTGCATGCCTCTATTTCCAGTGCTGGGGAGGCTAAAGCAGGAGGATCACTATGAGTCGGAGCAGCATAGTGAGACCCTGTATGGAATACATTAAATAGGGGCCCGGCAGGATGGCTCAGGTCTAAAGCGCCTGCTTAGGAAAGCTTAGGCGGCTGCAGGGACCGCGGTTCGATCCCCAGCACCACATGCTGTGCCAGCCCTGCCCTTAGGGCAGGCTGAGCTGGCCATAAAAATAAATAAATAAACAAACACAAGTTCTGAAACAAGAAAAAAAATACATTAATTAATTAATTAAATTCTGTCCATATGTAACCCATTATCTTTATCCATTCTTCTACTCAGGCTCATGGGCTGTTTCTATACCATGTTCTAAAAAGTCCATTTGATTCATTTGTCTGATTTAATTTGGTGACTTTTCCCATGAATAATTGTATACTGTTTATGGTAAGATAGAAGTAGAAATGTGCTCATATAAGAATGAGCAAAGGTCTAAATAATATATATTACCGTGTTTTAAAAGGTACTTTTTTTTTTTTTTTTTTTGCCTTTTTGAGACAGGGTCTCGCTACGCATTTCAGGCTGGCCTTGAGCTCACTTTTGTAGCCCAGGCTGGTCTCCAACTTGCACCAATCCTCCTGCCTCAGCCTCCCAAGTGCTGGGATTACAGGCGTGTGCCACCACACCCAGTTTAAGTAGTACTTTTTAAAATATAGCTTTGAAGAAAACTTTAGAGAAATTAATACACATTTAAAATTAAATCTGAATTTTCATTTCAAGAAAAATCAGTTTGCAGAAAATTGATTGTTTCCAGAAAATTGATATGGCAATTTTAAATTTCATATGTAGAAACAAAGTAGGACCAGATTCCTGTCAGATTTATTTAAATTGAGTTTTAAGCTTTTAAATGCTAAGCATCAAATTTCTAATAAAATTGAATACGAAAAAATTTGTTCATTATACCCAAACTTTCACCTAAAATAGAGAATTTGAAGCTAGGTTTCAGATTTCACGAATGTTAAATTTTTTTTTTTTTTTTTTTTTTTTTTTTTTTTTTTTTTTTTTTTTTTTTTTT
>PVJA010052297.1:0-12464 GCA_004027025.1 Myocastor coypus
GGGGGGTGGGGAGGATGGGTGGAAGTGAAGGTTTTTTTTTTTTACTCCCTATTTTATATATTTGGTACAGGGTCTCATTATGCAGCTTGGACTCAGTGATTCTCCAGTTTTTTAGCCTCTCCAGCACTGGGATTAAAGGCATGCACCACCATGCCTGGATTTAGTCTGTGGCTCAGTGTGCCACTGGGGGCAACTCGGATTGTACTTGCCAAAGCAGGTGCTTCGGTCTACTGAGCTACCTCCCCAGTCTTTTTTTCTTTTTTCTTTCTTTTCTCTTCTCCTGCTCCTCCTCTTCTTCCTCTTCTTCTACCTCCTCCTGCTCCTCCTGCTCTTCTTACTCTTCCACCTCCACCTCTTCCTCCTCTTCCATCTCTACCTCCTCCTCCTCCTCCACCTACTCCTCCTCCACCTACTCCTCGTCCTCCTCCTCCACCTCCACCTGCATCTCCACCTCTTCCTCCTCTTCCTCCTCTTCCTCTTCCTTCTCCTCACAGAAGTTCTCAGCTATCTGGGCCAAAGACAAGGGTGGGATCTTATCTCTCCTTTACAAAAGAAGTGAAAAGAAAAAAGAGGCAGATATGGTGCCTCGTACTTGTGATCCTAGAACTTGGGAAGCTGAGGTAGTAGTGTCCCTGTTAGTTCAAGCCTGGCCTGGGATACATAGTCAGATCCTAACAGATAGGTTAGATTAGATTATATACCACAGGAGGTCTTAATTTCATTGTTCTATCCTCCCATCTTTGAGACATTTTTATTAGGTGAAAAATTGGTTCTGAAAACAGCTGTTTTTACCATTGGTAAGCCATTACATGATTATCAGTGTGATTCATAAGTAATCTTGACCAGATTGTGATTCTTTAAGGTTCTTGGGACAAAAAAAGAGCATAAATTTGTATTAAATTGCAAATCTTTAAAAGGTTTGGTTTGGGTGCCATGAATGAAAGCTTTTGTGATTAGAGGATTATTTGGGAAATGATAAGATTATTTGGGGGAATGAGTGTAGTACAGTGGTAGAGTTCCAGTTTAGTATGAGTTAGGCCCTGGATTAAATCTGCAGCATAAACAAAACAACAACAAAAACAAAAACAAGGGGTGAGGGCTAAGATTCTAGCTTCAGTTTTTGAGCAGGGCGTAATGATCCTTATTGATTAATTTCTTCTGGTAGGGAAACAACTGAGGATTTGGTAGGCAGCATTTAGTATTTTGGTGGCCTTTTATCTTAAAATACTAAACAGATCATTGACAGTAGTTTTGAGGTTAATGGAACTTCAGAAAATATCTTTACCAGAACTTTTAAAGTTTAAAATATGTTATTCCTCTCACCAGGTGTAGTGGTGGTATACTTTGTAATCCTAGCGCCCACAGAGGCTGAGGCAGGAGAATCACAGTATTCAAGTTCAGCGTGGGCAATTCAGCAAATTCTCTGTTTAAAAAAAAGAAAAAAAGGCCACCCCAGGAGCTATTTTCATTTCCTTATTTCTGATAAAATTTTTAAAAAAGTGATACTACTGTCCTGAAATTCCAAAAATATTACATATAAAAAACTATTGGCCAAGGAAGAAAGAAATAAGCATGCATTGCCTTACTTTTTTTTTTTTTTCTCCTCTTTCGGAGACTGGGTCTTGCTCTATAGTTCATATTGGTCTTGAATGCATCATGTAGCCGAGGCTGGCCCCAAACTCAAGGTGATCTTCCTTTTTCAGCCTTCTGACTTGTTATAGATGTACACCACTGTGCCCAGCTTTTTGTTGTTGATATTTGAGATAGGGTCTTACTTTGTACTCTAGGCTGCTCTTCCACTATGCAGCTCAGGGTGGCCTTGAACCTTTAGCAGTCCTCCTGTTTCAGCCTTCCCAGTGCTTGGATTATAGGTATGTGCCACCAGGCCCAAATTTTCATTTTCATTATTATTATTATTATTATTACTACTCCTACGATATTGTGTTTTGATCTTGACCTAAATTAAGTCAAACTATTTTCATTTTAATATTGTATCATAAAAAGTTTTGTGGATGCATTTTTGAATTATATAGGTAAAAGGCAAACTGCAAACTGTCATCTGGACTAAGATGTTAAAGTAGACATACTGTTGCCTCGGGCATAAGATGACCAAATTTGATTTTTTGAGGGTGGTGATGGTGCCTGCTGTCAGACTCAGAACCTCACACGTGCTGAGCAGGTGCTCTATTACTTGGCTACATCCTCGGCCCTGAGTATGTTTCTTAAAACAAATTTTTAAACATATATATGTATATTATGTGGTTGGATCTCCCTTGTCTTTATACTCGGAAACTTTGAAAAATTGCTGCTTTCATGAAACTATGAATTAAAAATCATGATATCTTCTTGAATTTTAGGTACTTACACTGTGAAATTTTATGATGGAGTAGTTCAGACTGTCAAACATATTCATGTCAAAGCTTTTTCCAAAGATCAGGTGAGAAATGTGGTTTTGTGCTTTGTGTTATGGATAATGCTAATATTGTACTTTTTTTGTTCTGAAGAAAGACATTGCATTCATGATGGAAAAAGTATATTTTCAGCATATGATAGTTTGGCTAGGAAGTAATACAGAATTTTTTAGAAGTTATAATTCTCTCCTTTTATCATTTTTAATTTGTCTCCTTTTAACATTTAAAAAATGTTACATACTTGGATAGTGTTGTGTGTTATCTGTTTTCTTCATCTTTTCTGAAAAGTGTGTGGCTACTATTTTTTCTTTTTCTCCTTGGGCCCTGTCCCTGAGCTGTTACCAATTACAGGGAATTTGTTATCTATATCTATATTGATGTATATGTCTATATCTATACCTACATATCAATATAGATATGTGTATACATATGAATGTATTTGGGACAGGGTCGCACTGTGCAGCTTGCACTCCTATTTTTGGCCTCCCCAACGCTGGGATTATAGGCATGCACCACCATGCCTGTACTTGGTGGCAGGCTCAGTGTGCCCAGGATCAGGGCTGGCATGGCATGTGATGCCAGGAATCTAACCCTGGTCCCTGTGTCTACCTAAGCAAGCACTGGGTCTGCTAAAGTATCTTGCCACTCTTATAGGGAATTTGTTAAAACAGTGGGGAAGACTTAGAAGACATTTTCTCCTCATAACCGTGACTTAGTGGTATGCAGACCTACTATATCATGGATTTTGTACCCATTTATAGTAGATGTGTCTGGTGTGAGAATCTTGTGTGGGTTTATGTCCTATTCACCTTGTAAGCCAGCACTGTCCATCCAGATAGGAATTGTCTGTAATTGTTAGGTACTTTCCTCCTGACTTTTTTCTCTTTGGTCTTTTTGTTGTTTGTTTGTTTTGGCTGGCTCAGCCTTTGCTGTGGTTGGGGCAACTGTGGCATGTGTAGGATGGAATCATGTTCTTTTGTGTCTGCCTAAGTTTGTCTGTGCAGACCCTTTAGACCACTGAGCTGTCTTGTTGACCCCATCCTTTAGTCTTTTTCTTTCTCATGTTTAATGAAATAGTTAAAGAGAAAGTAGAGATCAAAATTTGGGTATTTTAGCCGGGCATGGTGGCACATGCCTGTAATTCCAGCTCTCAGGAGGCTGAGGCAGGAGGATCGGTGAGAGTTCGAGACCAGCCTGTGCTACAAAACTGAGCTCAAGGCCACCCTGAACTGTACAGTGAGATCCTGTCTCAAAAAGACCAAAAAAAAAGGGTATTTTAAAACTTTGATTTTCTTTTTTTTAATGTATTTAGTGCAGGATCTATAGCATCTCACTACACAGATCAGACTCATAGTCATCCTCCTGTTTTCAGCGTCTCCAGCACTGGGTTTACAGGCACACTTAGTCTTATTCACCCATCTCAGCACATACTGGGGCTGGGGTCAGCACTGCACACTGGGATAATTCAGTCCCTGTGTCTGCCTAAGCAGGAGCTTTAATTTGCTGAGCTATCTGGCCAGCCCTAGCCATTGAGACAAATTAAAGAAGGGTTTATTAAAGCAAGTCAATAAAAGGTTTTATCCTGAGTTGTGGAGGCACGTGGCTAATAATCCCACTGTTCAGAAGGCTGAGGCAGGAGAATCTCTGAGAGTTCAAGGCCAACCTGAATTAGAGTGAGAACTTGTCTCAAATATCTAAAAAATAAAATAATGTTTTTATTACTGACATGTCATAATTTGGACTTGCCTGTAGATGGTGATCAATAGGTACAGTCTGGTGATTTTGTAACTTCTTATGTAACCTGCAATGATTGAATATTTCTACTCATCACAGATTTTCATAAATTCTTCTGTGCATATGTTGAAAATTGAGATATACCCTTAAAGGTAACCTCAATTACATTCTTGTCTATAATTTTTTTTTTTAGAAGAGTGACTTAAATACAAAACGCAATTGGAAGAGTTAAAAAAATTACTGTTTATTGAAAGTGTTAAATGTTTAATGTCTGTTGATCTATACTGATTTTATGATGAAAATATGTAATGCAACCATTGTTAAATTTTTCTTGATTTGAAATTCTGTACTATATGTACTCTTGTCACTTTTTTTCCCCTATTTTTGTTTCTGCTATTTTTACTCTTAAAAACATAAACAAGGGGCTGGCGAGATGGCTCATTGGTTTAAAGCGCCTGCCTAGGCAAGCTTAGGTAGCTGTGGGGACCGTGGGTTCAATCCCTGTCACCACATGCTGTGCCAGCCTCAGGGTAGGCTGAGTCAGCCATAATACAGGAAAAAAAAAAAAAAAAGAACATTCTTGTTCTTTGTTGGTTTTCCACTTCAAAAAATTTACAAAATTGCAAAGCTTTAGACCTGATTATACTTCCTTTTTAATTTGCCTCATAGGCATGTAGGGAGATGCATTGCACAAGGTTATTTTGGCCTCAAATTTGGCATGTTTGTGTTACATTTATTGAATCAACTAAATTTGTTCAAAACTGGCAATACCAAAACTTTCCATAAACAAAACCAGAGTCACAGATAATGTCAATAAATTGAGAATACTCATGGTACTTTGGCTAGGAGTGGATATCTTACTAGTTTAGGATTTGCGGGCGGCTCACTTCTTAATTTCCAATGGCTGTGTCTCACCTTATTTTATTTCTGGCAGGTTGTGGAGCACAGCAAAGTCAGCTGGCATTTCTTTTAATTGATGGGGTCTGGGCCTTCACACTAAGCTAATCCTTGTTTTATTTTTTTGAAATAGCATTCTCATTAGTGGCCTTGGCTTAATTGTTCAGGCTGGCACCAACCTGTGACCCTCTTACTTAAACCTCCCCTAGTGCTTGGACTGTAGAGATTTACCACCATGACTGGTTTAGCCAATTTTTTTCAAGAGAGTATGGGGCATGGTGGTTCACTTGGAAGGGCAATGCAGGTGTGTCCTTGGAGTTCAAATTCGAGACCAGCCTGGGCTACATAGTGAGTTCAAGGACAGAATGAGCTGCATAAGGAGGCCCTGTCTTTTTTTTTTTTTTTTGTCTTTTTGAGACAGGGTCTCGCTGTGCAGTTGAGGCTGGTCCTGAGCTCACTTTTGTAGCCCAGGCTGGTCTCAAACTCGCACCAATCCTCCTGCCTCAGCCTCCCGAGCGCTGGGATTACAGGCGTGAGCCACCATGCCCGGTAAGGAGGCCCTGTCTTACAAGACAACAAAGTTCAGAGAGAGAGAGAGAGAGAGAGAGAGAGAGAGAGAGAGAGAGAGAGAGAGAGAGAGAAGGAGAGAGACTCAAAATGCAAACCAAGAGAAAGAATACATTGAAATTTTTCCTGTAGAATCACTATATTCTAAATGTTTTGATAATCTATACTTCAGTAACAATTAATTTTTTTTCTCTTTAAAATTTATTTATTTATTTATTTATTTTCTTGTTTCAGAACCTTTGTTTATTCACTCATTTTTTTTTTTTTTTTTTGTGGGACCAGGGTTCAAACTCACGACCTTGCACTTGCCCAGCAGGCACTTGTGCCTCGGAGCTATCTCCCCAGCCCCTATTCACTCATTTTTATGGCCGGCTCAGCCTGCCCTGAGGGCAGGGCTGGCACAGCATGTGGTGCCGGGGATCGAACCGTGGTCCCTGAAGCCACCCAAGCTTTCCCAAGCAGGTGCTTTAGACCACTGAGCCATCCCTGCCGGGCCCCAGTAACAATTATTTTTGAACTTAAAAAAAATACTATATTTGCTGTAGGAAACTTAAAAGCACTAAAATGACAAAGAAAATAAGGATTATATAATCTTATTTATTATTCTTGGTGGCACATGTCTGTAATCTCAAACATCAGAAAGCTGAGATAAGAGGATTGTTTGGAGTTTGAGATCAGCCTGAACTGCAACGTGAACTCAAAGCCAGCCTGAACTGCATAGCGTGACCCTTTCTCAAAAAGCAAAACAAAACAATTATCTAGCGTAATTATACTGAATGTTTTGGTGTATATTATTCTGTATATTTTGTGTGGGTATATATATATATGCTTTTCAAACTTGTAGTCACGTGACATATCACTGTTCTAGAACTCTTTTCACAAAATGTTTTTCCAAGTTCTTAGTATTCTCAGAATGACTTGTGATAATTATGTAATGTTCTGATATATATATATATCCTTATATTTGTAAATAGAGTAAAAATTTGGTTATTCTCTAAGCAAATTCTGTTACTAAGAATTCTAGTTCAAATGTATCTTTTTTTTTTTTTTTGAGACAAGGTCTCACTATATAGCCCAGGTTGGCATCAAACTCTTAGTTGTCTTCCTGTGTCTGACTCAGTGAGTGCTGGGATTACTGGCAAAACTATAAGCGTTTAAGTCCTGAATTGCCAATACACTCCTTTCTAGAAGGGAAACAGCAGGATTGATTAGCAGTACTTGAGACTGAACTTTGGGGCTTGGGACCTTCATACTGAACTGTAATGCCAAGTACCCCCCACCCTTCTTCTTTTGAGATAATGTCTGATAAATCATACAGGCTGGGCTCAAATGTTTGATCTTCTGCCTAATCTTCCCAGACTGCTAGGAATATAGGTGAGTGCTGCCTCACCTAGTACCAGTAACTTCTGAGTGCCTTTTTAAAATAATTTTTGTGGCCGGGCGTGGTGACGCACGCCTGTAATCCCAGCACTTGGGAGGCTGAGGCAGGAGGATCGGTGCGAGTTCGAGACCAGCCTGGGCTACAAAAGTGAGCTCAAGGCCAGCCTGAACTGCACAGTGAGACCCTGTCTCAAAAAGACAAAAAAAAAAAAAAAAAAATTGTGGATTGGGAAGGTAACTCAGCTGCATAAGCACCTTCCTCATAAACGCAAGGTCTGGAGTTTTATGCATGGCAAAAACAAAATAATTTTTGTGACTTCACAAAATGTATTTTTGCTTATTATTTTTCTCTATGTGATGCATTAAGCTTTTATTTTCTTAATAAGTATTTAGGTACATTTTCCTGCTTCCCATAGCAACCTGTGTACTTGGTATATGCTAGCTGCTAGAGATCTGATGTGACCATGGTGCTTGCTTTGTCTTAAGTCTTTGAAAAGGGATGTATACACAAGTAAACTTCATTGTATTTTAGAAATTCCAGAGCTTTCAAAGCTGGCTTATTCTTATGAGATAGTTGTACCAGTATACAGAATATTTAGGATGTATTTTAAAATAATTTAGGGACATAGTAACCAACAAAATAGTACCTCCTTTCACTGAACAGAAATCAATAGTACCTCAGGAACTTGTATTGAGCACAACCTTTACCTGTGGTTCTTGGTTAGGCAGTTTTTATTTATATATTTTTTCTTTATAGACAAGGTCTTGCTTTATAATCTGGGCAGGCCTTGAACTTGAGATCCAACTACATCAACCTCCTGAGTGCTGTGATTACAGATGAGATAGGCAATCTTAGTAGCTTTCCTATTCAACCTCCACTTACCAGTTTAGATTTTTTCCCTATACAAACCTGGACATCAGCATTCACTGGACATCTGAGTTAGGCTTTTGAAAAGTCCTTGGTCAGTAGAGTCAAGCTTAGGGTTAGTGCAAGAGATTAGCATATTTTCTTAGAACATCTCTGTCAGAAAGAGTGCTTTCAGGAAAGGGTCTTTAGTAGTTGCATGTCCCTTTAACTATTCTCTAATGATTTGTTCATCATCATGAGAGAGGGATTGCTCCACCTCAGAAGAAATTAAACATGGCAGTTTTCTTTCATTTTAGGATTGGTTCTCAAACCTCAGAGTACAGGAGGATATTTTTGGTGGTGTTTTCCATTATGTGACTTGGCATATGTTCTCCTGATTTCTTCGTTTATTTCCATAAATTTATAAAGTACCTCCTAATTTTATATCTTCAAGTTACCACAAAGTTTGTTTCATTGCTGTTTTGCTCATTTTAGAATATTGTGGGTAATGCTAGGCCTAAAGAAACAGATCACAAAACTCTTTCATCATCTCCTGATAAACGAGAGAAGTTTAAAGAGCAGAGAAAAGCCACAGTCAATGTGAAGAAAGACAAAGAGGATAAAGCCTTAAAGACAGAAAAGCGACCCAAGCAGCCTGACAAAGAAGGAAAGTTAATCTGCTCTGAAAAAGGAAAGGTGTCTGAGAACGAGAAGGAAGATAAGGAGAACATTTCAGAGAATGACAGGGAGTATTCTGGAGACACTGAAGTGGACAAGAAACCTGAAAATGACATTGTGAAGAGCCCTCAAGAGAACTTGAGGGAGCCAAAAAGAAAACGAGGCAGACCCCCTTCCATAGCTCCTACTGGTGAGTTTCTCAAGTGGGCTCTGCAGTGAGCAGTGCCAGGGTAGTGTTGTGTGTTCTTTTGTAGCGTTTCGTGTCTTCTGTCTTCTAGACTTTAGTGTTTGTGTTTGTGACTTTGTCTTATGAATTCTAAGTGATCTTAGTAGAGGGATGTATCCATGTGAGCACATGGGGCTCATTTGGGCTGGTGGTTAACTATCTCCTAGCACTTAAGTTTGCAGTGAGCTCAGGCCTTCTGCTTCTGCCTATTCAGGTGACCTCAGTTTAAGGAAGCCTGATGTAGGAAGCAGAGAACCTGGAAAAGGAAGTAAAGTTTTAATGAGACAGGTATAAAAGAGGAAAGAAAATAGTTGTAGGCAAGGCACCAATAGTTGTTGTTGTGTAGAATATGCGTGAAGACTTGGGTTTTTTTTAAGAATTTTTATTTATTTTATTTTATTATTATTATTATTATTTTCTTGTTTCAGAACCTTTATTTGTTTATTCACTCTTTTTTTTTTGTCTTTTTGAGACAGGGTCTCGCTATGCAGTTGACACTGGCCTTGAGCTCACTTTTGTAGCTCAGGCTGGTCTCGAACTCGCACCGATCCTCCTGCCTCAGCCTCCCGAGTGCTAGGATTACCGGCGTGTGCCACCACACCCGGCTTATTCACTCATTTTTATGGCCTGCTCAGCTTACCCTCAGGGCAAGGCTGGCACAGCATTTGGTGCCGGTGATTGAACCACGGTTCCTGCAGCAGCCTAAGCTTTCCCAAGCAGGCGCTTTAGACCACTGAGCCATCCCGCTGGGCCCCTGAAGACTTGGTTTTGATCCCCAGAACCCAAAGGAAAAACTAAAAGATGTGGTGACCTGAAAGCAGGACCAGAATCCTGCAGCTAGGGAAGTATGGGTAAATTTTGAAATTGGGCTTTCTAGTTAGGTGTGATAGTGCACCCCTGTGATCTTGGCACTTTGAGTCTTGGCAAGTTGATGGCAAGTTCAAGCTCCTAATTCTGTATCTGCAAGTAATCAGTTTGTTTCATGGCTATTTTGCTCATTTTAGAACATTGTGGATAATGCTAGGCCTAAAGAAACAACTCATCTGGTAAGTTTAGGAACTTAGCAAGACTCTGTCTCAACATTTCTTTTTTGACAGGACCAGGGTTCAAACTCACGACCTTGCACTTGCCAGGCAGGCACTTGTGCCATGGAGCTGTTTCCCCAGCCCCAACCCTGTCTCAACATTAAACAAAGTAAAATTTAAAAGGGATCGAGTTTGAGGCCTTTCTGGTTACCCATAGTCAATTTTTTTTTTCAGGATTGGTGTTCAAACTCATGACCTTGTACTTGCCAGGCAGGCACTTGTGCCGCAGAGCTATCTCCCTAGCCCCAACCCACAGTCAGTTTAAGGCCAGCCTGAACTAAAATGTGAGATGCCCATGTCAAAATAAAAAAATTGCGTGTTGACCTGTTGTTACCTGATGATACACAGTGCAGATCCAGTCCTCCTCAAGCCACGATGTTAAGTCAGACAGAATTTATGGGGGAAAAAACCAATCTTAACCTTAATATATTTAATTATTATTTTTCAGTATTGAGGATCAATTCTAGTGCCTCACGTGTACTAGACAAAAACACTACTAATGCCTACATCACCAGACTCAATTTACTTCAAGCAAAACTGTTTAATACTTGCTCTCAGTAACTAGCCTTCCCACATCTGAATTACAATTTTAACTGTAAAAATAGCAGATTGAAGATTGATTTTTCTCCAGGAGAAATTAGTTTTTTTTTTGGGTGCAACTGGGGATTGAACTCAGGACCTTGCACTTGCCAGGCAGGCATTTGTGCCCCTGAGCTATCTCCCCTGCCCCTTTAGGTGAAATAAGGAACTTTTTCTTTCATTGTCATTCCTCAGTGTTCAGTGATTTGCCCCCTGGAGCTAAGGATACTCAACTTTTTTGAGACATAAATAAGACCTAGCAGGGGACCGTCAGGATGGCTCAGTGGTCTAAAGCGCCTGCTTAGGAAAGCTTAGGCAGCTGCAGGGACCGGTTTCATCCCTGGCACCACATGCTGTGTCAGCCCTGCCCTGAGGACAGGCTAAGTGGGCTGTAGAAATAAATAAGCAAATAAACAAAAGTTCTGAAACAAGAAAAAAAAAAAAAGACCTAGGGCCTGGGGTGATAGTTCATAGGCATAAGCACCTGCCTGGCAAGTGCAAGGTCCCTGAGTTTGTGCCCCAGCCCTACTTGCTTCCTGTTCCCCCCTCAACCCCTGGGCATACTGTGAAACCCGGTGTGGTGGCACACACCTGCAGTCCCAGCCCTTGGGAGGTTGAGACAGGAGGGTTGCTGTGACTTCAAGGATGGCCTGGTGGCTACAAAAGTGAACTCACGGCCAACTGGAGCTGTATAGCAAGATCCTGTCTCAAAAAAAAAAAAAGGTCTTAGAATCATTGCTAACATGAGTACTTGGAATTAGCTTGTCTAAATTGAGAAGTGTTATAAGTGTAAAATATTTGTATTTCATGTAGTTAATACAAACAAAAAAGAGGGAGAGAATCCCACCCCCATTTCCTGTGCTGGAGATTTTTAAAATTTTTATTTATTTATTTTTAAACTTTCATTTATGTTATGGCTAGCTTAGCCTGCCCTGGGGGTGGGGTGGTGCAGCATGTGGTGCATGGGGTTGAACAGTGGTCCCGTAGTTGTCTAAGCTTTCCTAAGCAGGTACTTTAGACTGCTGAGCTGTATCACTGGCTCCTGTGCTGGACTGAGATTATCACTGAATTTATACTCCAACCCCTAATAAGTTTTTATTATTTTTTTAAAAGAATTTTATTTTTATTTTATTTTTTTCTTGCTTCAGAACTTTTGTTTGTTTATTTATTTTTATGGCCGGCTCAGCCTGCCCTGAGGGCAGGGCTGGCGCAGCATGTGGTGCCGGGGATCAAACCCCAGTCCCTGTAGCCGTCCAAGCTTTCTTAAGCAGGCACTTTAGACCATTGAGCCATCCTGCCGGGCCCCCTAATAAGTTTTTAATGGTAAATACATGTTAAAATGTTTTTAGATATATTCACGTTAGTAAGTAGTGTGAGACTCGAGGTGTTTTTTTTTTTTTTTTGTCTTTTTGAGACAGGGTCTCGCTATGCAATTGAGGCTGGCCTTGAGCTCACTTTTGTAGCCCAGGCTGATCTCAAACTCGCACCAATCCTCCTGCCTCAGCCTCCTGAGTGGTGGGATTACAGGCGTGAGCCACCACGCCTGGCAAGACTGGAGGTTTTGAAACTGATTCTTCTTTAGCTGTTTATCCTCTGGTTTATACCCTGTGGAAAGTATATACTGAGTTGTTGTACCCTAGTTTGCATACTAACCCTATGATGTCACATGACTTCACACAGTGAGAAAACAAGCATTCACATTATTGTTTTTATTTTATAAATGTCAGATGGGACTTAATAAAGGTGTTCTTCCCTTTTTTATTTTTACAGAGAAAAAAAATTCAAGGTAATAGGAGGGTAACAGTGGTTAGTACATTATGTATTGATATCTTTAGTTACTCAGAGTATAAAATATTGGTCTTAGGGGCCTGGCGGGATGGCTCAGTGGTCTAAAGCGCCTGCATGGGAAGGCTCGGGCGGCTTCAGGGACCGTGGTTCGATCCCCGGCACCACATGCTGCGCCAGCCCTGCCCTCGGGGCGGGCTGAGCCAGCCATAAAAATGAGTGAATAAACAAAGGTTCTGAAACAAGAAAAAATAAATAAATAAATAAATAAAAAA
>PVJA010052298.1:0-12463 GCA_004027025.1 Myocastor coypus
AATTATAGGTGTGGCCTGAGGCAGATAGGCTAAGGCAGAGAGCCTGATGTAATATATAGAGAGACAGAGAGACAGACATGCTGTTGCTCTCTGCTCCCCTGGTTATTCTGTTGCCTCTGTCACCACTGTTGCTATTCTGCTGCCATGTGCCACTCGGCCATGGAGCCAGCCAAATATGGACTGAAACCTCCAGTAGCTGTGAGCAAAATAAACCTTTCCTTCTTTCATTTTTAGTATTGGGTATTTGTCCCAGCAATGAGAGAAAAGTAAGTAAGACACAGGTCAATCCTATTACATTTTTTCCTTGTCTCTTATTCTTTTATTGCCCCCAGCTTTTTCTTTTTTTAAAGAAAAAAACTCAAACATCTACTTGAGAGAGAGAATATCAATAATTGATATGATGTTAGAAGCAGCATGCATCTAAAAGACCAGAATGACAGGCCTTCCAAGCATGGTTTTAGTATCACACGTTGCTATCCTTGGTGTAGTTGCTTACTTCACAGATATCAGCATATATAGTTAGCCAGGATGAGAATTCTACCAATTAGCTGCTAGTTTCAAAGATCTATCGGTGAGTCTTAGGACTGTTGTCTAATTCATCCTGTGTAGAGAAGTGCATGCCCCTGCCATGTTTCCCAACTTTTCTGCTTGCTGTCTCTTCATTGTTAAATCCTTAAGCTCTTGATTTCCATTTAGCTGTGTTATGCCTTTCCATTTTTATTTCTTCTTTTGAGTTCTTACACTAGGGAGATCAGATGGTATTTACACATGTAGGTCTGGTTTATTTCATTTATGAGTGTATGCTGAAGATACATCTACTTATATATGAAAGCTTCTAATCATTCTTTATAGCTGAGTCACATCTGGTATCTTATGGCTTCTCTTCCCAAGAACATATGGGGACTTCTGGATCTGGCTTCTTTCTCTGTGCTGATGGCACTTGCTCTTTACTGAAGGATGGGCTTGGGTGATGCTCTCATCTGGACTATCCAGACTCCTCCAGTCTTGTTTGCAATTCTGCTTATAGGCTCACCCTCATTTAACTATGCCAGGAGCACACTATACCTGGTAATATCTCTTAGTTATTGTGTGCTGATCAACCCTGAAATCTCCCAAATGAGCGGAGGGTGAAAGTTTAAATAAATGAGACAAATGATATGACTTTAGGGCCCCAGAAGGTTCCAACTCTCTCACTAAGATTTTCTAGGGCTAAGACTAAGAGCTTCTCTGGGTGGCTGGTATTTATTTGGCTTTCAAATAAAGGAAAGAGATGCTGAAGAAAACATGGGAATCTAGCAAGGCCATGGGAAACATCTTCTCAAGTAGTAAATTATGTCAATCAGGAGAATGATTCTATGTTTAGGTTGACATTTATTGTAGGAATATGGAGCCTACAACTCCTTTTAGTTAATTGGGTGGTGGGGCCAAATGTCCTCAGCTGTGGCCTTATCTTGTTCTTTGAGGTATCACAACTTCACAGGCCCATACAGGCCTCAGCAGTAACCAGTGACTCACAGAGGTTCCCTTACTATGAGTCCACTGCTCATATTCAGACAAAGGCATAAACTTTGGGCAAACTCACACATACACATGAAAGACCAAGTGGTTAATATTAGATCCTGCTCAGAGCCACTTTGTGATGTCCTCATCAGGTACCATGCTTCAGGATTCAAAACCAGGTTGACTAAGTAGAGCCATGTATTGGAAAGATTCTATTCTGATGCCCTTGGGTCCAATTAGACTCAGGCAGCATTGGATATGAGCAGGGAGACCAGGGCCAACCTGGCACCTATGTATGTATTTTAGGCATTTCTAAAGAATGAGACAGACTGTGGGGTTCCCCAGACAATGTAAACTCTACAATTGCATTAGACTGAGACTCCTATAAAGACCACAGTCAAAGACTCAAAGCCATCTTGGGGGTTCATTCCTTTATTTACTAATTATTGTGCCAAGATTTGATAACTTGGCAGGTACCATTGTAGATCACGGAAGACAAGGAGTAAGACAGTTTTACTCAAGGCTCATTACATCAGGGAATAGATGATTGAACAAAGGAATATAGTGAAGGCTCAGGAAAAAGATGATTTGGTCAGTTGTGTAGAATATGTGACAGTGGTCCCCAAATTGAGCATGCATCAGAATGACGTGGACGGGCTATTGTGAAGGCTCAGGAAAAAGATGATTTGGTCAGTTGTGTAGAATATGTGACAGTGGTCCCCAAATTGAGCATGCATCAGAATGACGTGGAAGGGCTATTAAGACACAGGCTGCTGAGTCTGACCATCTGAGACTCTGACTAAAGTTAAGTGTAGGAGTGTAGCTGAAAAATTTCCTTTCTAAGAAGTTTCCAAGTGATGCTGATTCTACTGGCATGAGGTTCATGATTTGAGATTCAATGATTTAGAAGTCTGGGCATTGAAAGATGGAATCACGGAGGGAGGAGAGGACAGGTGACTCGAAGTGATCAAGCTGTGACCCAGAAGTTAGGGTTCCGGAATTGGAAGTGTTAGGGAGCATCTGGTGTGTTCTGAATGCTGAGAAGAGATTGAGGAGGAAGCAAAGGATCTTGACTGCTAGGGAAGGAAACTTGAACTTCACTCTGCAGGAAAGGGGGAAACAGTGGAGGGTATTAAGTTGGGGAGGAGTGTGTTCACATTCAGGTTTCAGAAAGAGCACAGCGAGCAGAAAGGGGTGGGGTGGGGGTGCAGATAGTTGGAGTCTGCATCACAGGCAGTGTCAGGGCCGTTCATCTTCTAATGAGTGTGATGGTGTCACAATCTTCAATCTGCAGGTCTTCAAGACACTTACGATCTCTCAGTCTCCGACCCTCAAACTCCAGTATCTGATCCTCCACACGGGGCCCTCCAGCTTCTTCAATGATCTCTTTCAAGTCACGAATGGTGTCCTCGGGATCTATGGCATAAGGCCTGCTCTGGCCACTAGAATCCTTCACGAACACCTGTATCTCAGTAGCGAAGGTCTCTAGCACCCGGATGTTCACCTTCGAGAAGATCCCGTAGTATGCCAGAGTCTTCTGGCTGCTGAGCAGCTGCCTGTCTCCTTCTGGCTCTTGGAAGGAGAGACGCTGTTTCCCCCAGATGCCGTTTCTTATCTTGATCTCTCCCTTCATCTTCCAGATGGGGCGATAGGGATCCACTGAGAGGGTCCAGTCCTCCTTCCCTGTCTGTTTCACTGTCACCTGCACATCCCTTGCTTTCTGGAAGGGAATGAGGAACAGATAAAGGCATCTGGGTGGTCATGACTTTCATTTTCTTTTTAAAAGTAGTTTCTTTCTAGGGCCTGGCTGGATGGCTCAGTGGTCTAAAGCACCTGCTTAGGAAAGCTTGGGCAGCTGCAGGGACCACGGTTCGATCCCCGGCACCACATGCTGCGCCAGCCCTGCCCTCAGGGCAGGCTGAGCCGGCCATGAAAATAAATAAATAAACAAACAAAAGTTCTGAAACAAGAAAAAAAATTCTTAAAAAAAATAAAGTAGTTTCTTTCTAAACTTAATTTATTGTTTATTTATGTTATGGCCAACTCAGCCTGCCCTGGGGATGGGGCTGGTATAGCATGTGGTGCCAGGGATCGAACTGCAGTCCCTGCAGTTGCCTAAGCTTGCCTAAGCAGGTGCTTTAGATCGCCGAGCTATCGCCTGGGCCCAGTCATGACTTTCTGTTATTTCCAAAGGCTCTACCTCTGGCCACTGATGGTATAATTTATCATCTACTGAGATGCTTTCAAAAATAAAAGGAGGCACCAATCATAATTATATGGGGCAACAGGCATGGGATTCTTTCAAGCCAAGGAACTATTTGGACATCCTGAGTTCACAGAATCATTGGGTCAAACTCTGTCCTTTGACTCAACACTGGAGCAACAACTGGCAACAGGTCTCTAAGTAACATTCCTTCAATGTGCAGCTATGTATTGTCCTTGTCTGCTACCTGGTGGTAATGTCACTACCTCTGTAGCAATGTCACGATGCCCTCATGAGGTTAAGCAATGTAATGTTTAACAAGTTCAAGCACATTTATTGCAACAGTAAAAATTTCAAAGCATCTAAAAAAAAATCTGCCACAGATGCTGATTATACCAAGTAAAGTACATTCATTTATTGAATTATCAAAATAATTCTGCTGAAAAGCCCCCTGGGTTCAAGGAAGATTTTATGTTCCTGTTCATCTAGTGTAGTCCTGGGGTAGGCTCCTTGACCTGGTATAATAAATATCCATTTCATACTTGGGAGGGTCCTGATTTTGTGCTGGCTGTGGTGATACATGCTGCAATCCAGCACTTGAGAGACTGAGACAGAAGGATCGCAATGAAGTTTGAGGTCAGCCTGGCCTACAAAGAAGGCTTAAGGCCAACCTGAACTGCATAGCAAAACCTTGTCTCAGGGACTCACAAGATAGGGGTCTGAAGTGCCTGCTTAAGTATGCTTAGGCAACTGCAGGGTAGGGACCACAGTTTGATCCCTGGTGCCACATGCTGAGCCAGCCCTGCCCCCAGGATGGGCTCAGCTGGCCACAAACAACCCTATCTCAAAAAGACAGAAGAAGAAGCAGAAGCAGAAGCAGAAGAAGAGGAAGAGGAAGAGGAAGAGGAAGAGGAAGAGGAAGGAAGAGGAAGGAAGAGGAAGGAAGAAGAGGAAGAGGAAGAGGAAGAGGAAGAGGAAGAGGAAGAGGAAGAATAAGAATAAGAATAAGAATAAGAAGAAGAAGAAGAAGATCTGATCTGTATCCTGATTTGGGCTTTATGTAATATGATTGTATCTATTAGCACAAGGAATTAAAATGACTTAATTTATTAAAGGAATAATTAATTGAATACTAATTTAAATAAAATAAAAATGAATTCAGCTTCAGGCTCAGGCACATGCTCAGCAGGAGCTGTGTGGAAGGGTAAGTGGAGGTAGGAGGTGGTATTTCTGAGAGACAGGAGGGAAGATTTTCTTTTCAACAATTTGTTTTTCCTTTTTTTTTTGTACTTGGGATTAAACCCAGGGCCTCTACACGGAGTTACGTCCCCAGCCCTTTTTAATTTTTTTATTATGAGGCAGTGTCTTGCTCAGGCTGTGCTTGAACTTGTTACCCTCCTGCCTTTGTCTCCCAGAGATGTGCCCCACCATGTCCTGTTCCCACTTTGCTTTTCTTGCCTCTCAGGAGCCCCTGGGCTGCTGGACATTCTCAAGGGGACCTTGCTGAGTGGTGGGGCCCTGTGATGCCTTAGTTATCGGCCTGAGCTCAGCAGCTGTGAGGCTGTCTCTGATGCGAGGCTCAGACTTTCCAGGCAGAATATGAAAAGTGGGACAGGTGGCAAGATTTCTCTAGGAGAAGTAGGTTGGAGAAACAGATGATCCCAAGGTGATCATAAGCAAGGGATGACTCAGGGTGCTCAGGGAGAGCAGTTGTGACTCAAGTGGGGAAAACCTGCCTACAGGGAGGTGTGCAGCTAGCAGTGCTGCCCACAAGGGGCCTCTGTGATTCTCCTTTATGTTTTGGGGCAACATCTATTAGTATTTCTCGCTTAAATAACAAGAAGTGGCACTTTTGATAGCTCACAAAAGGGGAAACACTATCCCCCGGGGTGACTATATTTTGAGTTCATCTCTGAGTTGGCTACAGAGCAGAGCAGAAATGGATGTTCACTTTATAGTTGGCAGAAGGGAAGAACTGCATGCCCAGTGGGAGGTGATTCCTATCCCAGGACCTTTGGGTGCTGAGGAGAAGTCACATGAAGTTATCATGGAGACAGAACCGAGTCCTGACTACAGGAAGGAGAGTCGTACCTGTACATGCCATCCCTCTTTGGGGTCTACGGTGAGGCAGCAGGGCTGACACAGGCAGTAAGCAGCCTCTTTGGCCACCAGATCCCATCTTCTTTTCTTTCCCAGGTTGTTGGTGGGGTCAGAGGGGTCTAGGATGATGGGCCTGGGGGGAAATAAAGGAAGTAGGTCTGTCATATTGAGGACTGGCTTCTGGCAGGGTGAGGCCTATGCAAGTGTATGAGTCCTAGTGTGGAAAGGACTCCCTGCAAGCTGAAGCTTTTGGGTCAGGATCGGACATATAACCTAAGGGGACCTCGTCAGTGAATTCTTGAAATTTTGCTTGGAATGTTCCTTTTTGTACTGGAATGTGTGTATTCAGGTGAGAAGCCTGGAAGTGATGCCACCATGAAGGGATTGCTGTAAATTTGAAGGTAAAACCCTGGCAAAAGACAAAGCGGAGCAATCCACATAAATGAACTCTGATGACATAGCCAACTTCTGGATCATGCCACACCCATACCTTCTTTTATCTTTGGGCTTTTCAGTTACAAAAACCAACACATTCCTTTAAAATTTTTCTTTTTTCTTTCTTTTTTTTTTCCCGCACAGTACCAGGGATCAAACTCAGGACCTTGCACTTGCCAGGCAAACACTTATTCCACTGAGTTATCTCCCTGGTCCTAAAATTGTTTCTTTTTTCAAAAAACAAACTGTTCCTCTTGGGTTTCTTATTCCTTGAAGCTGAAGGTAATGCAACCAAGATACTCACCTACTCCCCTTCAATTGCTGCTTGATAAAATTTCTGACAGTCTCCCTCTGGAAATCATAGTACTTGGTCCAGTATATGCAAATATCTTCATAATCTCTGAGGAGTGTCATCACAGCCGCAAATCCTTCATCCATCTCGAAGTTCTCTTGTTGGCCAGTACCAACTTCCCAGGCATAGATGGTGAGTAGCTCCAGGGCATACTTGGAGGGAAGAGGTACTCCTTGATTTTGAGACTTTACATACTGGAGAAAGGCATTGGGGAGAGAATGTGAGATGATAGATTTGTTTTAGAAATTCTCAGCTGGGGTGGGGTGATAGCTCGGCAGTCTAAGTACCTGCCTGGAAGCACAAATACCCCAATTTGATCTCCAGTATCCATGCTGTGTCAGCCCCAAAACTGGGCGTGGTAGTGCATGCCTGTAATCCCAATGCTAGGGAGACTGAGACAGGAGAATCACTATGAGTCTGAGCAGTATACTGAGACCCCGTGCCAAATAAATAAAAAGAAAAAGAAGCCAGGCGTGGTGGCTCACGCCTGTAATCCCAGCACTCGGGAGGCTGAGGCAGGAGGAATGATGCGAGTTCAAGACCAGCCTGGGCTACAAAAGTGAGCTCAAGGCCAGCCTCAACTGCATAGCGAGACCCTGTCTCAAAAAGACAAAAAAAAAAAAAAAAAGAAAAAGAAAAAGAAAAAGAAATTCTCAGCTCACTGTGTTGCATTACGTAGCACAAGCCAAGACAAGGTGGAGCCTAGGTGGACGCAAGTCCTGGGATTACGGAGATTTCAATAAAAGAGGATGCTAGAGTCTCACATGGGGCCTCTGGGCCTTATCAACCCATGTTTTTCAGCTGAGTGGAGGAGGTGACATAATGAATACAAAAAATAATCAGAGATAATGAAATATATACATAAGGCAAAATTGAAAGATGAAAGGGAAAGAGTAAGATGAAAAGGGCAGCTCCTCTGAAGTTAATTTAAGTTTTTATTGCAATCTTATGTGGCTTCCATTGGTATTTTTTGTTTTGTTTTGTTTTTTTTTAATTTAACTTTTACTTATTTATATTATGCCCAGCTCAGTCTGCCTTGGGGGTGGGGCTGGCACAGTATGTGGTGCTGGGGATTGAACCACAGTCCCTGCAGTTACCTTAAGCTTGCCTAAGCAGGCACTTTAGACCGCTAAACTATCTCGCCAGCCCCATCCCATTGGTATTTTTAACCAGATAAAATAGCCTTAAAATTCACATAGAAAAAAAAAAAAAAAGATTTACATAGAAGCATAAATGCCTAGGAAAAGCTAATAAAATTACAAGCAAGCTGTGTTAAATGCATGTACCAACTTCCCAAGATAATTGCAAAATGCATGTACTACAAACATATACTAATACCAAAACCAAGAAAATTATGAAAAATAGAGTTTGATGTTTGTCTTTTTGCAATCAGAGTATATTTTTGGTGGAATAAGCAATAGTCAAACATACCAGAACAGACAGCCCAGAATTTGTTCCCAATAGACAGAATTTAGTATTTGAAAAAAGTAATATTTTTGGTTTAGTGGGAAAAAGATACACAGTTCAACAACTAATGTGCAACTTGCTAGATGTTTGATAGAAAATAAAGTTATTCCAATGTTTCACTATATACCAAAAGAAATTGCAAATGGCATTATAATATACATTAAGTCATATTAAAAATGTAATGACTAATGTATGCATATATTTATGGGGGGGCAGATACAGAATTTATAATCTACAAAAGAAAGCAAGACTCTTGTTTATGTAAAAATTAGAAATCACTATGTTGTCAAAGATAGTATAATTAAGCTTACAGATGCATATCTTGGTAAACATATTTGCAGCACATGAGAAATAATATTCAAAATAATTAAAAAAAGGTCTTAAAATTGAGAAACCAGAAAAAAAAAATTGAGAAACCAGAGAACCTCAAATGAAAAATATACAAATTACATTAATAGACAACCTCCCCAAGGTTTAAGTCCAAAGGTCAACAGCAAATGTATTTGTTTAAAGGATGGCATGGAACAACAGTGCGGCCCTATTTCTCTAAGATCTGAGAAATATATCTGTCTGTCTATTGCTGATGTTATTGGTTTCAGAGCTTTCCAATAAACTTTACTTTATGTTTTTTCACATTGATGAAATTTTTTTTGGGGGGGTATTGAGGATTGAACCCAGGGTTTTGCACTGTGCTACATCCCAGGCCTTTTATTCTTGCTATTGTCACTTTGAGATAGCATCTTGCTAAACTTCCAAGGCTGGCACTGATTTTGTGATCCTCTTGGATGACACACAAGTAGCCTCACAAGTAGCTTGGATGACAGGCACAAGTCACTATGCTTAGTTTCAGTTTGTAAAACCTAAGTCCACTGCAATATTCAGATAGAAAAATTACAGAATTGGTAAAAGTTGCAGTAAGTTGAGCATAAGTTCAGCTGCTGGGGAGGCTGTAGCAGGAGGAGGATTGTAAGTTCAAGGCCACCCTGGGCAACTTAATGAGCCTGTCTCAAAAAATACAAAAGGGGTGGGGGTGGGGCATAGTGGTAGATTGCTTGGCTAGCTATGTACAAGGCTATAGAATTAATGGTTGGTGGAGGATACAGATACAGAGTGTGAAAATATGCAGCATTTCTATGTAGCCTGTACCATGGAACATAATTCACACAAAATAATTGATAGCTTTATAATAGTTGCTTTTCCTATTATATGAAATATGTGAGGCCTGAAGCCTACTGAAAGTCATGTTTGTGCTGATCAGGAGCTATTTAACTGCCCTTGAGGAACTGTGTCATTCACACTGGGAAGCTTTAAGCAGGACAGGATGCTTCAGAAGATGACAGAACACAGCAAATATAAACACCACCACCCACAAAATGGCTATCCCCTAACCTCAGCAGGTGTTCTATGAAGCTGTCACTAACTTTTTGGCACCAAGGATAAATTTCGTGGGAGGCACTCTTCCCATAGAACAAGGGAGAGGAGGAATGGTTTTGGGGAAGAATAAAGTGCATTACTTTTATTTTACTTTACTGGCAGGCTCAGTCCACACTGGGGGTTGTGGCTGGTTCCTCAGGTAGTGCTGGGGTTTGAACTGTAGTCTTTGTGCTTGCCTAAGCTCGCCTAAGCAGGTGCGTTAGACCACTGAGCTATCTCAGTGGCCCAGAGTGCATAACATTTATTGTGTACTTTGTTTCTATTATTATTACATAGTGCACTTTATTTCTTTTATTGTGATTGTGGATTCTCACTAGGAATGTGAACCTAGATCCCTTATGTGTGCAGTTCATTATAGGGAATTTAACGCAGTTGCTGATCTGACCAGAGGTGGAGCTGAGACAGTGCTATGAGCAACGGGATGTGGCTGTAGGTACAGACAAAGAAGCATCCCTGGCTCCCCCCGCTGCTCACTTCCTGCTGAATAGCAAAGTTCCTACAGGCCATGAGCTGGTACTGACCTGTGTCCCTGGGGATGGTATCCCTGCTCTATAGCTTACAAATAATTTCCAACTACACTAGTATTTCATTACATGGTTTAAACTGCCTGCTACCCTTAGCTAACTGTTTCCCCCCTTTCTCTTCTTTAAAAAATTACTGGGTTGCACTGCTCTGCTCTTTCCCTCAGCCCAACCCCCCTGCTCTCACCTTCAGGTACCAGAACTTCACCAGTCGCAGGAGGTTTTTCACTTTAACAGGGCACTTTTTGATAAAGTCCCTTTGTAACACCGTGAAGCTCGGTGCAAACTCCCCAGGATGGCTGAAGCTGTTTATTAAATCTTCATAGATTTCTGGTTCTGGTTTATAGTCCAGGCAAAAGTTTCCTGGAAGAAAAGAAGTATTCAGTTGCCACCCTTTCTTTCTCCCTCCCCTTCGCCATCACCCACCCCTAAATGAGTTTAGATCATTCTCACTACCTATTACCCTTCTCAATTTGCAGCTAAACAAACAGGGACTTACATGGTTTGCTGGTATACTCAAAGGTCACATGAATTTAGCATAACTCCCATTGACCAAAAACATGCAACATGTCACACACTGGACTACACTCAAGGAATCCTCTGGGCAACAGTTCTATGAAGTAGGTAGATTGGAGCAGAACAGAGGACATTGTTATTTTTGTGGGTGACACATGGTCAGATAATTAGTTTCCAATGGTCCCACCTGCATGTGATGCTGTCGCATTTAATAAGTTGGAATTCTCAGTCTTGGAGGTGTGTTATTATTTATGTCTAGAATGTCCCTTAAAAGTGCATGTGGTGATGTCTGGGTCCCCAATGCAGTAATTTTCAGAAGTGGGGCCTTTGGCAGGTGACCAGATCCTAAGGGCTCTAATTCCATCAGATGGATTCATAATTTGGTGGCATTCTTGGGAGGTGAAGAAATTCAGAAGATGGAGCCTAGCTGAAAGGGTTAGGTCATGGGACATGACCTTGGGGACCATGGCTTATCTTGGTCCCTTTTGGAGTCTTTCTCCCTCCCTTGCCCCTTCCTTCCACTCTCCTTTTCCCCATTGTCCACCTCCTGTTCCTCTCCTTCTCTGGCTTCTGGCTTCTTGGAGATGAGCAGTTTTATTCTTCCATGTTTTTCTGCCATGACACAGGCCCAGAAACATGGACCATAAAAATGATGAGCCAACATAAATAAACCTATCCTCCTTTAAGTTGTTATTCTCAGGTATTTTGTCACAGCAAAGGAAATCTGACTAACAAAGTGTTACATAGTTTTTCCAACTAGAGGCAGAGGCAGGATGATTGAAAGGAAGTTCAAGCCCAGCTTAAACTATTTAGTGACTTAATTAGACTCTGGTCATCCTCCCTTCTCAATAAAAAAGGGATGGGATGTAGCTCAGTGTGAAATTGCTAAACCTTTGCAGTAGGAAACTAAACAATTCCTAGTGCAAAAAAAAAAAAAAAAGAAGTTCCTGTTTTAAGGATGATTCTAACTTAATGTGGCCCAAAGACCTTGAAGTCCTTGAAATAGGGCAAACTCCATTAATTTCTACTTTCCCAAAACTCTCAAGCCAGGTTGGCAAAGAGGCCCCCACTCATTGCTGTCTTTACCCAGAGCATCGAAGGCCAGGACCACATCCACACGAATGACTTCACTACTCTTCCTGGACTGCACCTGCAAGGTTAGGGAGCGAGGTGTTCTGGATCCAGGTCTGTGGTGAACCACTGTGATGTTGTAGGCTAGGCTTTCACTGCAGTGATCCACTCTCTCCTCAATGAAGTCAATGATGGTTCCTCGGAGGTTTGCCTGCTCTTGGAAACTGGAAAAGCAGCTCAGGAACACAATAATGTCCACATCGGAGGTCTGATTCAGCGTTGTTCCCTTCCCCCAAGAGCCACCCTGCAGAGAATGACAACACTCAGCTTTGTTTCCACTGACACTTGATGCTTTGAGGTTGAGACTCAAGCAAGAAGCCCTCATGGCAGGCAGTATAGGCTGGTCTCCCAAAGGAGTGTTTGGCTGTTATTATACGCAGCAGCTTTCCTGTCAGCACTGTGGGTTGAGCATCTCTAATTGAAAAGTCAAAAATTCAAAATGCTCCCAAACCCAAAACTTGTGGAATGTTCACATGACACCAGAAGTGACAATTCCAATTCCTGATGGGACCCCATGTGAAACATCACGGTTGAAATGTAAAAACATTGTACAAAATTACTTTCAGACTAAGTGTACTATAGAAGGAATAAATGAATGAAAGAGCAAAATTAGAAGAAAGATAATAGGAAACAGATATTTTTCTTTTTCCTTCCTTTTTTATAATTTTTTTTCAATTTTTTTATTGTTTAAATTTAACAATGGTTATATTACATATTTTCATCATCAGATCAGTTTAGATTAATACATATAGGTATATAAGATTGATCAAACAATTAAACATTAACCTTTCTAAATCCACATTA
>PVJA010052299.1:0-12463 GCA_004027025.1 Myocastor coypus
CAGATATTTGGAAATTCATGGAAATACAAAATTGTAGCCTGTCAAGACTATGGTATTTGGCCCAGTCTCTTATTTTCAAGTACTACTCTTGAGAGAGAGGATGACAGTAACTGAGTTTACACCAGGAGCAGTACATATCAAAAAGACAAGAGTGACATGTATTCCAAACATAGTTTTAGCATTACATTGTGCTATAATCAATATGTTGAACCTTTTGAAGGTTCAGAAGCTAGGTTTAAAAGGCTTGTCTCAGCTGGGAAAAAGAGATAAGGTGATGTAGAGAGGGAGACAAGGATAATGAGGCAATTCTTAAGAATGAGGAGTGGTGATGAGGGTTTAAACAGGAGCAGAAGTTTCTAGAAACAGAAAAAAAGAAGGAAGCTAGCTAAGATAGTTGTACTCATTTCTATTGGTTTATTCAAAGGAACAGTTAATGCTTTTTTAAAAATCAATTTTGCATGCCTATATCTGGTGATAATAATGTCCAATATGACAAGCATTGTTGATTTGCTATCATCTTGTTTTGAAATTCTGTATAATTTTAATGTTTTAATTTTTTTTTTCTCTTTAAAATAAAAAAGAAGGGGCCTGGCAGGATGGCTCAATGGTCTAAAGCGCCTGCTTAGAAAAGCTTAGGTGGCTGCAGGGACTGCGATTCGATCCCTGGCACCACATGCTGCGCCAGCCCTGCCCTCAGAGCAGGTTGAGCCGGCCATAAAAATAAATAAATAAACAAGCAAAAGTTCTGAAACAGAAAAAAATTAATAAATAAAATAAAAAAGAAGTTTCCAGAACAGACACGAGGAGACAGATTTGAGAAAAAGACTCAATGAGACTTAGTAACCAAGTTGGTGTGGGTACCCAGTTCAGTTTATCAACTACTAAGTGTCTACTTTGTGCCTAGCACAATGTGAGGTGCCAGAGATACTAGGAGATAATGCAGTCTTTAGTTAAGGAGCTCAGGGCTTAGTGAAAGGGACAAATATGTATATAGATTCTGAATAATGTGATACATATGGTAACCGAGTTTTGTGAAGGGGAACTGTGGGAATAGGAAGGGCAGCAGTTGGCCTAGCCTGGTGGTGACAGAATAGGGTAGAGCTAGCTATTATAAATACGTTATTATTCCACTGTACTCCCTAAATCCCAGCTCCCTGGCCTTCTTATTCAAACTTGTCAAGTTGGCATCTGCTTCAGGTTCATTACTCCATTTGTTATTCAGTCACCTTGAAATGCTCTCCTCATGGATAATTTCTTGATAGTGAGGATTAAACCAAAGGCCTTTGCACTAAACTATAGCCCTAACTCCTTTTTAATTTTTATTTTATTTTTTAAATTTTTATGTATTTGGTACAGGGTCTCACTATGCAGCACAGATTCATAGTGATCCTCCTGTTTTCAACGTCCCCAGAACTGGGATTACACACATGCTCCACCACACCCAGTCTTGGTGGCTAGCTCAGTGTACCTGGAGGCAGGGTCAGTGCAACATGTGGTGCTGGGGATCCAACCCCAGTCCCTGTGCTTGCCTAAACAGGTGCTTAGTCTGATGAGCTATCTTCCCGGTCCTCAATTTTAGTTTTTTAAAGAGGGTCTCCTAAGTTGCTACCTTCCTCAGGTTGGGCTTGAATTTGTAATCCTTCTGCCTCAGCCTCCCAGAATGTTGGAATTACAGGCTTGTACCACCCCCAACTTCTTTGGCTGTTTCATTTTCACTCCTACAGTTCAAATATCACATCCTCAGGGAAGCTTCTCCTGATCACTGATTTAAAGTAGCTGGACCCCAGCCACTTCTGTCCTATTAACATACTGTACCATCTTCATAGTGCATGCAATGAAGGAATATTTAAGCATGAAGAAATGAAGAAGTGTTTTCTAAGCCAAGTGTGTTAGCAAACACCTGTTAGTCCAGAACTCTGGGAGGCTGAGGCAAGAGGATTGCAAGTATGAGCCCAATCTGGGCAACTGACTGACTTAGTGAGACTGTTTCAAAAAAAAAGCCAGAGGGCTGGGGATATAGCCCACCCTGGTGTGAAGGCCCTGGGTTCAGTAACTAGTGCTACAAAAAAAACAAATTGTCTAGACCAGAGGTTGATTTGTTCCATTGGTCCCTGTAGCAGTCTAGTGTGGCCCGAAGGACTATTTTCAAAATAATAAGTTTAAATGCCCAAATATACTGACTTTACTAAAAATACAGTTACCAAATTGTCTAAACAGCATGATTTAACAATTCATGTGCTTCTCTATTAATTCTTGAAATAACAGTGTCTATTTGCAGGCTTAATAATTATCAGAGTTCGGAAGTTGCCACGAGCATGAATGCACTGCTGAGATATTTACAGCTATTGAAATAGGCAACAAAAATATCAGTGATTTCTGTTGGCTGTGAAATCAGATGCTGCAAACATCCTGTAGGTACCACCTACATTCATAGCTGAAGAAACTGTTATAGTTCAGTTCAAGATTAGTGACAGTGATGCATTTTTCTAAGTTCGTGGAGCCTCTGGTTTCTATCCTTTGACCCTTAGGAAGTCTGAGGATGTCAGGTTAAGAACTCATTTTACTTTTATTTTTTAAGAACTCGTATTTTAAATGGGGAAAGATTAGCAGTGGTGATGAAGCGGGGTCAAGTCTGTTGGAGCTAGCTTTTGCTGGAGATGGAGATCATAGCAACCAGGGAATAAAGAGCCTGAAGAAAGCTGCTCACTCCTGCTCCTGTAGAGCACTCAGCAGTGGACCATTGTGAAGCTCTGTGCCTTTGACAGACATTCAGATATGGCCTATAGCAAGGCTGCAGATGGTGAGGAGGTGGCCTGTGCAATAAGGATTGTGTCACCCATGAATTGGGGTCCAGGGAGCCCAGCAGAGTGTAAGGCAGAGATGGTCATGTGAGAAGATGGGTCATGGGGACAGAGGCTGGAGGAGCACAGAGCAGCAGGCAGAATCCCTACTATATTCCAGACGGCAGGCCAGACACCAAGGATCCAAAGATGACTAAGACAGAGATGAGTCACCCATTTCCGGTTCCCCTGAACCAAATCTTGTTTGGCTGATTGGCTGCCCTGGCTGGTCTGATCCATGCATCTCTTCAGAGCCACAGCCAGAGGCAGCGGCAGCATCAAGATGGGCAGAAGGCAAGCTGGAAGCACAGGATGGGGGAAGCTGAAAAATCCACTGTCTTCTTTCTTCTGTTCTTTTTCGCAAAGGAAAAACACAAATGAAAGAAGTTACATAACAAATTAAAAAAAAAAAAAGCTGTGTCAAGATCAGACCATTCAGACCAGCCTTGTTTCCAAAAATCAGATAAGCTGAAGAGATGCTGCCCCCCTCCTATTCTTCACAAACCTTCTAAAGACTGCCACCAAGACATCCTGTCAAGCTATTATCTTTTGGATCAGTGCTGGCTCAGAGGAATCAAAAGAGGAAAGGAAAGACTATATTTTTAGGTTTTCTTTGGGGCTCATATACCCGATTCTCTTCTCTGTGCACAGCTTTCAAAATCTAGGATTCTGGGGCTGGGGGAGATAGCTCCGAGGCACAAGTGCCTGCCTGGCAAGTGCAAGGTCGTGAGTTTGAAGCCCAGTCCCCCCGCCAAAAAAAAGTCAAAATGTAGAATTCTGTGATTCTTTTTACAATCTTTTTTTCCCCTTTTTATATATTTGGTATAGGGTCTCACTACACAGTTTGGTCTCATAGTGATCCTCCTGTTCTCAGCCATGTACCACCATGCCCGGTCTCAATGGCCAGCTCAGTGCACTCAGGTGTGGGGCTGGTGAAGCATGTGGTGCTGGGGATCGAACCCTAGTACCTGTGCTTACCTAAGTAGGTGTTTAGTTTGCTGAGCTATCTCGCCAGCTCTGTGATTCTTTCTGTAAATGCTGTTTTCCCTCTCTAAGAGGGAAGTCTTTCAGAAAGGCTTGGGATGGGATTGCTGCAGGTGGGTGGCATTGGTTGGACCCAGCTTCTTCTCTGATCATATTCTCCTCCAGCAGTGGAGTATAAAAAGTGCTTTCTCTCTCTCTCTTTGGACCCAGGGGACACACCTCTTCTCTCCTGAAGGGAGGAAGCCCTTCAGAGAAGCATTAGCCAGACCCGGGAGGTGAGAACAGAGGTGGGCGGAAGCTGAGCTGACCTCGTTAGAATAGAAAGGGTCAGGGATAGTCCAGGTGGGGACAGGATGGGGAAGGAAAACAGAAACTTCTCAGAGAGGCTAGGGCCAGGGTAGAGCAGAAAGCTGACTGTTACTAAAGAAGTCTTGCTGAAACTTGGGAGCCACCTAGGGAGGCTATGCATGGTGACTCAGCAAGCTGGAGTGCACGTATGTGTGTATGGGGGGGTATCAAATATTGTCTGAATATTACACGGTGGTGCAAACCTGTAATCCCAACACTTAGAGAGGCTGGGACTTAATAAGACCCTGTTTCAAAATAAAAATAACAGAAGGGACAGGAATGTATCCCAGTGCAGAGTCAGTGGATTTAATCTCCAGTACCGATTTATACATACAAACAAACAAATAATAAAAGTCAAAACCATAAAGGAACTATGAACCTGAAAAATATGTGGGCCTTAGGAGAGCTGAGTGGGGTATTTAGTTCAACCTAGCAAGAGGGCAGGGGAGATAGTTCAGTGGTCTAAGTGCCTGCGTGGCAAGTACACGGTACTGAGGTCGGTCCCTGGTACTGCATGCCATGCTAACACCAGAACCCCAGGTGTGCTGTGCTGGCCATGGATACCAGGCGTGGTTGTGCACGCCTGTAATACCAGTGCTGGGGAGACTGAGACGGGAGGATCACTGTGAGTTAGAGCTGTGTAGTGAGACCCTGTAACAGAGTCAGTCTAGCAAGAATGAGCAAAAAGTCCACAGCATTCTGACAAGATTCCTGAGTAAAGGTTTAGGGAGAGGCCATGTGTGCCCAGCTTCTGTCATGGGCATAGTGGGCACGATGCAGGAAGTGGACACAGATCCACCATGGAGGAAACTCAGCCCACGTGTAGATCTGCAGTTGGGCTCCACAGTGGCGTAGGAAGTGCCCTGAGTAGGCCCTACCAATCTGGGGGAAGCAGTTAATTTGAGAGAACACAGGTACTTGTATCATAGTTTTCTTTATGCTCTTATGTCACAGAAGGTGTTTCTGTCATAAGTGAGGAAGCCTGTTGGAAGGAGCTTAACATTAAATGGAAACCTAGCATATAGGTAGGGAGGTGTGGACTGAGCAGAGAGAAAGGGGCATTCTAGTGTGAAGGTGTACTGGTGGGCATAAGTGAGACTTCTATGGGACCAAGAAGTTGGCCTTGGCTCACAGGACTGGAAGCCCACTGAGGGTAGATGAAGAAATCCAACTGGACAAATGAGAGCCCAATTATGGAAGGCACTTTATATTTCTAGAAGGGATGGTGTGAAATTCCAAGCCTTTCTAGGAGTCCAACATTTCCCCTCTGTCCCCTCTAGCTACAAGCCCATCGTAGAATTCATCGATGCACAGTTTGAGGCCTACTTGCAGGAGGAGCTGAAGATCCGAAGGGTGCTGCACACCTACCATGACTCCCGAATCCACGCCTGCTTGTATTTCATCGCCCCCACAGGGCATTCCCTGAAGTCTCTAGACCTAGTAACGATGAAGAAACTGGACAGTAAGGTATGGAGGTGGACTGGGGGTTGGGAGGCCAGGCAACCTGTAATCACTAGTGGAGTTTTATACACAATTGACATTGGATTCTAAAAGAAGTTTCAGGGCAGCCTCATTCTGTCCCTCATTCCCTGTCACCCACACAAAGACAAGGTTGTTGCTTTAAGTACCTATGTCACGTGCCCTGTCAACTGTCTTCCTAGTGCTGAGGGTGGGTTTGCCCTGAGATGTCTTTCTGCACTGATTCCTCTTGAAAATAAGGATAGATCTGGACAAAATGGCTGACCAGCTCCAAAGCTCGGGCTTCAGCAATAGAAAGATGTTTTTTCTGTTCCCACATTAACTGGTCTAGTCTTGAATCACATCTGTAAACCTGATTTGAAGCCGGGCGTGGTGGCGCACACCTGTAATCCCAGCACTCGGGAAGCTGAGGCAGGAGGATCAGTGAGAATTCGAGACCAGCCTGGGTTACAAAACTGAGCTCAAGGCCAGCCTGAACTGTACAGCGAGACCCTGTCTCAAAAAGACAAAAAAAAAAAAAAAACCTGATTTGAAAAGTTATTGCTCATTTCTGTAATAGCAGATGCCATCTCTTAAACACTTATTAGATACCACCACTGAGTTTAGTACATCATGGACTATTTCTCTGAATCCTCACAGCCCTATGATGTAAATGTTATTGTGATCCCCATTTTACAGAGGAAAAAACTGAGACTCTGAGACACTGTGACATGCCTGTTGTCTATAGCTAGCTGGGTAGAATCTAGATTTTAACTTAGGTCTGTTCAAATCAGGCACATCCTCCTTTCAGAATCAGACACAGGCTGCTTTAAGTAAAAGTGAAGAATGCAAGTCCTATACCATATATAAAAGAGAGTGATTCTTTGTATCAAAGAATTATTTGGTGTACAAACTGACCATGTGATTCTTTTAAAAGCCTAATTATTATCATCTTTTTTTCCCCGTAACATTTAATATGTGTCAGGTGCTGTGATGAGCACTTTTTTTTTTTTTTTTTGTATTTTAGGGAAGGGTCTACAGAGTGTTCAGGGTATCACTACTAGGTCGGACTTGAAGTGATCTGCCTGTTTACAGCCTCCTAAGAGCTGGGATTACAGGTGCACGCCACCACACCCAGTCTCAGTTGCTATCTGAGCGCTGGGGTGGGGGCCAGCATGGCAGGCCTGGAGATCGAACCCCAGGCCCTTGCACCTGTTTGCAGTCGCTGTAATCTGTGAGCTATTTGGCCAGCCCATGTGATGAGCACTTTATATGCATTATTTTATTTTATCCTTCCTGTAATCCAGTGTGGTGCACACTGTTATCATTCCCATTTTTCACATGAGCAAACAGAGGCCCATAGTGACAAATAGTTTGCTTCAGGCCAGAAAACTCATAATGGAGATAGAATTTGGTTCCACCTCTCTGATTGCAAGGTATTTTATTTACTTTACAAAAATCTGACATATATATACATACATACATACATATATAGTCATTTAATAGCAAATCCATTATAAAAACTGAACTTTAGCTATGATCAGAATAGGGCTTTTTTTTTTTTTTTCATTTTTCACAGCACTGAGCTCAGTTCTCAATAATAATAGACTGTCCTTGGGATGGTACTGGGTCTGGCTTGTCTCTGCATAGGACAGCAGCTAGCCGTGTAAGTAGTGCCCGATGTAGGCTGTGCTAGGTAAACAGCTTTAATATATGTTTATAATATGCTTTGCAAAAAACAACAAGGAGAATAGAATCTTCCTGTTTTTCTGCCTTGCTGAGAGCTTTGACTCTCCACAGCACCCTAGAGAATTCACAGGAGGTGCTTTAAGGCCTACTCTTTCTCTGACCCTGCCTGGAGCCCTGCGTGGCATTGGTCCCCAGAGGCATTTCTAAACCCAGGTATGAAGGGAGCAGACTTCTTGTCCAAGGTTAGAGCTCCCAGAGCCTCGTTTCAGAGGCCAAGGCGTGAGCACCACACACGGCACCCCACTGGTGTCTACTAGCAGGGATGGCTGTGCTCAGCATGGGACACTAAGCTTAGAGGGGCCACACAGACATCAACCTTTTTACCTCTGACAGTGGAAGCCTTGTCCTTTCTTAGAGGGATTTCAAAGGCCAGGGCTCCAGTGGGGTAAACCTTGGGGAGCCTTAGGCCTTTCTCTTGTCTGAATTTGAGCCTTCATACCTAATTATCTTTGGGTGAATACTGAGGATTGAGTTGAGGAACTAATGAACTATATTCACAACCCCAACCCTACTTTATTTTTTTTGAGACACAATCTCACTGTGTAGTCCAATGTAGCCTTGAACTCATTATGTTGCCTGGGCTGTCCTTAAGGCCATGGCAATCCTTCTGGCTCAGCTTCCTAACTGTTGAGTTTACAAGTGAGTACCAGCCTGCCTGGTTTATGGGCCCCTTTTAAAATTTTGTTAATTTGGGGACACAGTGTTGCTGAATTATCTTGAATTTACAATCTTCTCGCTCCTTCTTTAGCCTCCTAAGTAGTGGCACACCTGTTTTCTTTACCCATCAATTCATCTGTATTAATCTCTTTTTTTGGTACCAGGAATCGAACTCAAGACCTTGTACTTGCCAAGCAATCACTTGTTCCACTGAGCTACATCCCCAGTTCTACCCATAAAATCATAATGGGATTCAAGCAGTCAGTCTGTCTCCCTCTCTCTTTCTCTCCCTGTTTTTGAGGTAGGCTCTCACTCAGGCTGCCCTCAATCTTGGGACCTTCCTGCCTCCTCCTATTCTGGGATTATGCCTGCAATGTAATGTTTTGTGTGGCTCAGATCAGACCAGGAACAGGGAGAGTCTTCTTACTTACGTGGGCTGCCACCAGCAAGACAGCCAGGTGTGTCCTCCCCAGGCAAAGCCAGGGCCTTTCTTTGCTGAACTCCTCATGTGAGTCCATAGCATGCTAGATGGATGGAAGCATTCACTGTTAGCAAGGAGCTGACACCACAGCTGTGTCAGCCACAGACTGCCAGGCATCACCTTTCTGCTGCAGATCCCCTCAGCAGTGACCTTGGCATGGAGATACAGCACAACTCATCTGCTTGGACCTGCATCTGTAGAGACTCCTGGTTAGCACCATACAGTTATGAATAAGATGAAGCTTGGATTTGTTGTCTCCACCCCACTTAGCTGTTTATTTATTTATTTGTTTTTTCAAAGCTTGGATTTGAGTCTCAGTTCTGCTACTTATCTACTCTGTGGCCTTGGACAAGTCACTTATGTTGTGGAGCTGTCTCCCCGCGGCTGTCAAGCTTATATTCATCCAGTTAAGTCTTTAGTTCCATGCCCAGCACATAGCAAGTACTTGTTATTGTTTATTAGCATGTTATTTGACTGCAGAGGTGGCCAGTCCTAGAGCAATAGACAGTGGTAGAAATCTGACAACATGCTGTGTTATGGTTTAGGTCTAGAATGGCCCCCCAAAGCCTCCTGCATTAGGGAGGTGATTGGGTCCTGTGGCACCAGACTCATCACTCAGTCCTAGCCGAGTGTGCTGCTGGGAGATGGGGTCTGGTCAGGGAGCCGGGTCTCTAGGAGCACAGCCTGGAAGGGTGCATCTCTCTCACTGGCTACTCGCACTTCTCTCTGCTTCCTGGACAGCACAGTTGAAAGCCTTCTCCAGCAGGCCTTCTGTTGTCCTAGTTCTATCTTAGAGCAAGCTGAGCATCAGTTAAAAACCATAAACCAAAATAAACATTCCATCTTTTAAATTGTGGGTGTTGGGTATTTTGTCCCAATGATAAGAGAGACAAGCAGCTATCAGGTGTCATTTACCAACAGTGATACCACTTTGTTCCTCCTTTCCCTAGGTGAACATCATCCCCATCATCGCCAAATCAGATGCTATTTCTAAGAGCGAGCTAACGAAGTTCAAAATCAAAATCACCAGTGAACTTGTCAGCAACGGGGTCCAGATCTATCAGTTCCCCACAGATGATGAGTCAGTGGCAGAGATCAACGGAACCATGAACGTGAGTGGGAGGGAGCTCACAGGCTCAATTTCCTGGTCATCTGCTATGTGGTATTTCACAAAATAGCATTGCCACACCTGCACCAGCCTATCTTAGGGGAGTTGACTTTTTTTTTTTTTTTTGAGGTACTGGTACTGGGATCAAACCCAGGAGTGTTCTAAGACTGAGCAACATCCCTAGGCCTTTTGATTTTTGTTTGTTTTCCAAAAAGTCTTGTTAATTAAGTTGCCCAGGCTGGCCTTGTGCTTGCAATCTTCCTGTCTCAGCCTTCTGAAAGGTTAGCCTTACACATATGTGCAACTGAGCCTGGCTTCTACTTGATTCTGTTTTCTTTTCTTTTTGAGACAGGGTCACACTATGCAGTTGCAACTGGCCTTGAGCTCACTATACAGCCCAGGCTGGCCTCAAACTTATGCCAATCCTCCTGTGTAAGCCTCCCCAGTGCTGGGACTAGAGGTGAGCACCACCACAGCTATTGTTTACTCCTGATTATCTGAGTCTCAGGTATTGATGAGACAAAATCCAAAACTAGAGCAGCTCCTGTTTCCTGGTAGTGGCTGCCCCAAAGATTAGAGATACAGAGATTCACGACCAGGACCCCAGGACCCTTTGAGAATGCAGACAAGGCAGAGCAATCCCAGAACAATGGATGCTCTGAAAGGTGAAAAGGCTGAAGAAGTCACGTGGCTTCAGAAACCCGGGACAATCTGTATTCATATAATCCAGCTCACTTGCCCTGG
Source organism: Myocastor coypus (assembly GCA_004027025.1). Lineage (NCBI taxonomy): Eukaryota > Metazoa > Chordata > Mammalia > Rodentia > Myocastoridae > Myocastor > Myocastor coypus. The sequence continues at coordinate 10,370 of PVJA010052299.1, forward strand.
GCGGAGCCCTGTTATAAAGTCTCGAATTTGCTGGTGACTAGAGGCACAGCCTTCAATATCAAGGTGGTGCTTTGCTTTATTAAGTGTGAATGAATTTGAAAAGTCCTTTTTCTTTCCTCCCCCTCTTCTCCCTACTAGCACAGTGAGTAATAGGGAAGGCAGAGAGTCAAACATCTCCTCATGCTTCTTTACAATGTGTTGATGCTGTTGCTGTGAAAGCCTCAATGTTGTCATTTCAGGGAGACAGCTAATAGCTTTCAGAAAGCCTCTGCTTCGGGAACAGATTTCTTTTTCTCTGTTGAGAGGCATCACTTTTTCCTAATGACATAATGCTTAGGGATAGCCAAACTCCACAAAGCCTTGTAATAAACACCATTTTTAGAAAACTTTCTTGCTGCTCCTGGCCTCTAAGTTATCATTAGGGCATCAGCTGCTACCTCCTGTGAACTGGCCAAGAAATGAGCATAGCAGGGCAGCAAGTCATTGTGCCAGGCCTGAATTCCTACCCATCTGTCCACAGAGATGACGTTGTTATTAGAAGTCCATTGTCAACTTTGACAAATCTGGCTCAAGGATAAGGTTGTGTGGCTTGTGGTAGGTGGAGCTACATCCTCGATGACCTGATGTAGGCATGGAAAAGATCAGTCCTTGTCCTTCCATCAGCCAGGGCATTTTGATGAAGATAGGTTCTGTTGTGAGGAGCTAGCCTGAAAGATGCTTCATCTGCAGAAATGCAGGAGCATGGGGAAAAGTGTTGCCCTGTGTCCCTGGCGCTGGTGTCTGGAAGCACCCATTCATGTCAGGACATTGCCCCCCCCAGCTATCTTCCAAAGTCTAGTTGTCTAAGTCACCCAGCAGTGTTCAGGCTTGTGGTTTGCTTTGCTTAGGACAAACAAGGACAGTGGTTTCTCAGCAGTCTCAAGGTGTACATAAAAGTGTACGTATCTCACTGCATTGTGGATTAGGAGCAGCAATGGGGCTGGGCTGTGTTCTCAGCTCAGCTCTGGCCTCCAGCTTGAACCTAGGGCAGCTTCATTCTCAAGATGGGAAACTTTCCATGCTATGGAGCAGCAGCTCTCGACTGCACTGGCACAGCTGTGAGAGATTGTGTTGCTCAGGGTCTGGCTATGCAGTTCAGACTGGCTGTGAGCTCACTTTGTAGTCCAGGCTGGTCTTGAACTGTTACAAGTGTTACTCAGTTTCCCCTTGATAAACTAGAACTAGGCTGGTTACTCACTTGCATCCTGCCATGTTTTCTGAGTTGGAAAGAGAACCTCAGCCTCCCATCCCATGAGCAGGGAGTTGGGCCTGCCTGAGAGTCCTCCATGTTGCTGTGCTTGAGGGGTGGAGTCAGAGCTAAAAAATGAATACGCAGTATTGCATAGCCTGCCTGTTCTTGAACAACCATAGCAGAAGGCTTCAGAGCCTTTGGCTGCACCATGTCTGAAGCTGTACCATAGAGACCTGGGCTTTGCAAAGGATGAAGGATGGGTCCTGGCCTTTCAAGTCTGGATTTGACTCAAGGGCCCCAGCCTCAGCTCCCCTAGCCCATTGTCATGGGGCCTAGGTTGGAAGAAGTGGAAGAAACCCTTTGCCATGTGGAGAAGATAGCACAGCACCCTTCACTCACTGCCAGGACTTTTGTGGCTGGAATGAAAGTGATGAGGACCCAGCTTCCCCTTGGCTTACGGCTGGCTCTAGAGAACCTTATTTTAGAGTGAGGGAGCAGGAGAAAGAGAAAGAAATCTTGTTGCTTGTTACTTTTAAACCGTGTTCTTATTTCTCTCTAGGTTGTAGATTTTAGGAGGCTGAGTCAGGAGGGTCCCAAGTTTGAACCTAGCCTGGACAATTTAGTAAGAGCTTGTTTCAAAAGAAAATGTAAAAATGAATGTTTAGTTATACAGGTCTTGCTTCGACTTGCCCTTGACCACCCAGCAAGAAAAAAAAAAAAATCCTTAATTACAATGCATGGAACGCAGAGCTAGATTGGTGAGATGAGCTTTAGGAGGCTTAGATTCAATAGCCTCCAACATCACAAGCTTCACTGGTGGCACACTGCAATTGCAAAACCTTTGATTGTATATGTATCTGCTT
>PVJA010052300.1:0-12453 GCA_004027025.1 Myocastor coypus
GCTCTATGGTTAAGACCAAGTTAAAACAAGACCTATATAACAAAACATTTAACATTTTATCTGACAAGGTCAGTCAAATATCCTTATGATTCACTAGTGTAAATGGAGCAAACCATTTTTTGAAAAGCAAACACTATATACACACACATACAAAAACTACAACTGCCTGAATGCACTCAAACTGCTGTTAACAACATTGAAAGGATGGAGATGCCTCGTACCTTCATTGGGTCATTTGCCCACTGTATGCGCATACATCACCAAAGTGTGCAACGTTACATCCTTTAAATGAAGAAATAGATCTACAAAAGCACAGAGGGGATTGCTTGGGGGGACATGAGAAGTATATTCTAAAAAATAGCAAACCTATTGACAAATAAGCACTTTCTCAGTTAAATACTGTTTTAGCTACTCTTTACTCGTTGCTGGGATAAATACCCGACACCCAAAATGAAGGAAGGAAAGGTTTATTAGCTCACAGTTATTGGAGGTTTCTGTCCATATTCGGCTGTCCCAAGGCTGAGTGGAGTAGGGCAGAGAGCAGCTCTTCATGGCAATGAAACAGCAACAATCGAGACAGAAGCAGCTGACTAGCCAGGGAGGCAGAGAGCAACAGCCTCAGTCTGTCTCTCTGTCTCTCTTTACATTGCATTCAGACCCTCCACCTCAGCCTTTCTGCCTTAGGCTACACCCATAATCCCAGAAGTACTTAAAACACATAATCCCAGGGATCATGGATCAAGTCTCAAACTCTCGATCAGTACTAAATCACAGAATCCCAGTGACTCATGAGTCAAGTCTCAATCTGTAGAAGTCCCCCCCCATGGCTGCATGAGGCTTTGTGGGAACAACTGCATATAAACCATAACAAATACTTGGCTGTGTAAATTAAATATAGTAAGAAAAACTGTAAGAAAAACTACTTACCTACAGGCAAATGTTAGCTGTTTTTTGGGCCAATATCATATACAATCCCTCCTCCTCTTACTTTGGATCTAATTTAAAATGTTATTTTACTTTGGGGAATTTGTCCTACGCAAACCAGATGGGTAATATTTTTTCTTTACTTTTAAGGAACAACTTCTGCATGAAAAATAGATTGTACTAAAAAAATAAAAGGATGGTTTTGTTTATTATTTCCATTTCTCCTTAGATTTATCCCTAGAGAAACACACAAAGCTAATGATTTTCTTTTGTGTGTGCATCTTATAAAAGTATACCAAATCTCCAAACCAGAAATATTCCAAAATATCCAAATAAAAGTAAATAAAAGCAGTACATTTCCTGACATTTATGAAATTTTAATCCATCACAAGATATTGCTATGACTTAAAAACCAGCGTTGTGTTTTAGGATAAGTGCTAGCCAAAAGTCGTTACTTTTTATTTCTTATGATTACCACTATCTTACATTACAAATAGCCATATGTGTGCTTCTTCTTAATTTTGTAGACCATTATAGCACACATAGAATCTTTTTTCTATCATTTATAGGTGTTGTAACATGAGCACACATATATGACTTTTGAAATTCATGCTATCTTGGGCCGGACAGATAGCTCAGTGGACTAAAGCAACTGCTTAGGCAGAGTGCAGGGGTCAGAGTTTGATCTCCTGGCCCCACAAGCCATACCACTCCAGACCCCAGGGCGCTCTGAGAGGGCAACTGACACAGGGTGTGGCGGTGCACGCCTGTGATCTCACCTCTTTGGAGGCTGCACAAAGGCAGATCAATATGAGTCCGATCTGTGTAGTGCAATCGTGTAGACCTTGCGCTAAATACAAAATAAGAAAAGAAACTCATGATGTTGCCTATGTGGCACTCAAATAAGAAGTGAGACCGTCATTTTTATTTCTCAAGATAAATGAGGACTGTACATTCCAATGACATTGCAGTAATCTATGCTATTACATGATTTCTCTCTAGCTTGTCCTATGTTAGTGACATTAGCACCAATGGACTGCTAAATAGATTTACCAGCATGGCACCACCAAAATATGAAAGGAGTGCAAAATTGACATCGCTGGGAACATCTACACGAGCTGCGGCAGCTCCCCCCATTCTCATCATTTCAGGGAGAGATTTTCCTTCCATATTCACTAAACTTGGAAGAAGGCCTTTATTCCAGAACTATTCCACTGGCTTCCTTGAAGGAAGTCAAGTATTAAATGGAAAAAAAATGGTTCTCATTTTTAAAAGACTCTCATTAAAAATAATCTGATGATCCCAGCAAAGTTCCATCCCTCTTCTAAACTGACGCCATGAAAATGAGGCCATAGCGTTGGTTTCTGTTAGATGAGGAGAAACAGGATGGTGAGGTGAAGTCGCTCCAGAGAGAGAGAAAAGATCATAAACTCTGAGACTAGAGCCGCCATAGGAAGAAAAGATTTGGACACCGCTGATCTGTGTCCAGCTGCCTGGAGGGAAATTGATGTGGAGACAGACGTAAGAGTCGTTAGTGACTCACTTGGGCAAGGCCAGGAGCTCCGGTGTGACGAACGGCCATAAGTCTGCAGGAGGGGAAAACAGCGGACTCTCCTTCAGGTCCTTGAGGAGAAACCAACGCTGCTGGTAGTTTCGCTCCACACCTCTGGCCTGTTGCGCTGTGAGAGAATAAATTTATCCCTTACAAAGCCCGAGTTTGTCTTCATTTGTTATGGCGGCGTTCTGAAGTTGATGTAATTATCTACTTAGAGCGCCGCTCCCTTCATGACATCTCCCTCTGATGCTTCCCTTTGCCTGGAAAATTCTTTCACAGAGTAACTAGCTGCTGTGCTCCCTACTTTCATTAGGAATTTCTACTGCCAGCTGAATTTCCTTTTGTTAGTGAAATACAACAATGGAATTTAGAATTATCATTGTCCAGATAAAATTAAAATAAATGAACTACATGCTCCATGTGGGTTTCTTCATACAAATGCATTATTAAAAATAGGAAATTTATAAAATGTTATTTATCTGGAACTGTTTACTTTAAGTAACCGAATATAATCTCATATTAAAAAAGATGATTTCAGTTACTTTTCTCCCATTTTAGGACAAAATACCTGACATCCAAAATGAATGAAGGATGTTATGGTTTATGTCTAATTGTCCCTGCCAAAGCCTCATGCAGTCATGGGGTAGGGACTTCTACAGATTGAGACTTGACTCATGAGTCACAGTGATTATGTGTTTTAGTACTGATCTAGAGTTTGAGACTTGAAAGGTGATCCACTGGGATTACCTGTTCTACTTCTGTTGAGATTATAGTCTGAGTACTGCGGAGACTATGGGTGTGGCCTGAGACAATAGGCTAAGGCAGAGAGCCCGAAGGTAGTATAGAGACAGAGACAGACTAGAAGCTGTTGCTCTGCTGCCCTGATTGATTGGCTGCTTGTGCCATCATATTGCTGTTCCGCCTCCATGAACTGGATCCTCTCTGCCCTGTTCCACTCAGCCTTGGGTCAGCCGAATATGGACTGAAACCTCCAGTAGCTGTGAGCAAATAAATCTTTCCTTCCTTCGTTGTGAGTGTCAGGTATTTGTCCCAGCAATGAGAAAAAGTAACCAAGACAAAGAAATGTTTATTTGGCTCATAGTTTCTGGAGGTTTCAGTCCATACTCAGCTGGCCCCAAGGCAAATTGGTACATGGCAGCTCATGGTGGCAGAGGACAACAAAACAGCAGAGCAAATGGGAGAAGCAGCCGCAAGGGTAGAGGCAGGCCTCTCTTCATATTTGTACCAGGCTGGGTGAAGCAGTCACATCCATACCCAGACCCATAATCCCAGTCTTGGATGATGAATAAATCACAAACTCTAGAATCACGCCCCTTTGACCGAATAAGGCATTGAGAGGACAAATATACACAAAACAGCATTCCACCCCTGGCTGCCCAAAGCCTCATGCACATCCCTTTACACAAAAGATATTTTAGTCCATTTGCCAAAGAGTTGCCGAAATCCTACAGTTTTGGCATTGCTGAACAGTACAAGTCCCATGTCTCTTCCAAAATCTAAGGCAACCTTTTAGCTGTGAGTTCCTGTATGAATGAAAGGCTGAACACTTCAGCAATAAGTTCAAGATAAACATTAGCATTTTAAAAGGTACAAATGAAGGAATACAAAGTATCAGGACCAAAGCAAATCCAAAATCCAGCACCACAAACCTTAAATCCTATAGTCCCATGTGATACATAAGAAGCAATCCGTGATACTTTGTGATCTCCAAAGAGCTTACATGGCTCTGCCCCTGTGACACTCCTGGTGGTAGCTCCCATGGCTTCTCTCTTAGGCTGGCTTTGCTCCCTCTTTGCAGTTTCCCTTACCTGATCCATGTTTCTGGCTTTTCCAACCTTCTGGGGTTTCCAATGGATAGATTTCTTACTCGCAGCTTTATACACTGCCTTCCCAGAGGCACACTGCCTAGTCTCCTAGGCCTTCTTCTGAAATTGTGGTAGAAGTCTTCCTAACCTCAGAAGTCCTGCATTCTTAATGCACTGAAAGCTAATACCACATGGATGATATCAAGGTCTGCTACCCACAGGAGCATAAGCCAAGCTTTCTTCTGTCTTGACTGAAGAGGTTCAGTGCCTGCATAGCTGACAACTCTGAATCTGAGGAATAAATTTTCCATACTGGCACCATAGACCAATTTGACCATTGTTAGGAGACTAAATTTGTTAGGTCTCGTTCAACACTGGTGACTGGCTGTTGGCCATCTGAATCTCCAGACAAACGTCTCTTCTGATCGTACCTTCTTGTGGGAGAGCTCATCAAACCCCGGCGGGAAGGAGGAGGGTGCCCCAGCGCCTGGCGCTGCCCTGACTGTTGCTTAGTGAGCCACAAGTCCATCTCAGAAGCTATGCCTCCATTTGCTGAACTGTTTCCCATATTCAAGTATACTAAAGACTCTACACCTAGAAAACACAAAGCAGAGTTTCACGGTATGGTCCTTGATGTAACAAGAGAGAAAGGATATTTCTGTAGGTGGGCAGAGGAGAAGTGGTAGCTTTGTGTTATCCCCAGTGCTGGAAGAAGGACAGGGTGTCTCACCTGGCAGGTCAGACGTACCATCCGTCAGCCTTGCCCCCCTCCAACTGATCAGACATTTGTCCAAGTAATGATAATAGATCATGTGTGATTTTCTTGTGTTGGTGCCATGTTAAAAATTAACAGGCTATTCATGTTTATTTGGGATTCATGATGACAGGGTTCAAATTTAGATGAAATTTCCAACAAATATCCTATTCATAGTATATTTGAAAAACACATATTCATCGATCAAGCTTGAATAATTTTATTACTGTGGCTTTAAGGCACTCATCTCAACAATAGCATATTTTACCGCTGGACCTCAGAAAGTGACATTCCCAAGTGCAACAATGAGCTACGCACGTACGTTAGAGCAAACCACAGGTGCTGGGGAGATGCCTCAGGACCATAGGCTCTGGGAGTCTCCCATGTCACCTCTGCCTCCAGTATAGGGAGGACTTTGCCCTGGAGTTCCCTACTCTACGTGAAGACAGTCTGGTGCAAGGGAACAATATGGTCTCTACTCTTCTTCCGGAAATTTCATTGACTGAATAAGACTGATACCACATGACAGAAGAATTTGAGAAGCAGACCCCACATGGCATCTCCAAAGGAACTGTGTTCAGGACCAGTACCTGTTTTTGAGGACCCTTAGCTCCCTTAAAGTCATTGATCACCCTTCTAAACTGCCTAACTCTCCTGTCAACTGTAATGAAACTATATATAATTTAAAAGCATAGCTATCTATCTATCTATATGTATAAATAGATATAGCTAGATATATGCTTTATATAAAAACTATATATACAGCTTATATATATATAGTTTTATATAAAATGTTTATATATAAGGTATGTTACATACACACACACACACACACACACACACACACACACACACATATATATATATATATATATATATATATATGCTTCTAAATCTGGTTGAACTATCAATTTGCCACCTTCTTGTGAATGCCTCATTGATATAAATAAATTCATATGCTTTCTATCTCTGCCAATCTGTCTCTTGTCTGTTCACCACAGAAGACACAAACTGAGCTCTAATACAGAGGAGAGACAGAGCTCCCTCATCCCTGTAGTACTACATATTCAAATGAAAGAACATGATCTAAAACAGGCTATTTTGTTTTGTCCTAGATGGATATACCTAAAAGGCTACTTTGTAGTGAAAAAACTATATATATATATATATGCATGCAAGATGGTTAGGATAGATATATAGCTACTTTCTCTTAGTTGAATGAGAGGAAAGGTTTGTATTAACATTATTCAGACAAGATATCATGTCTGCATCTTGTCCTCTGAATAACTACTATGAAGATGACAATACAATGTATTAATTATTGTAATTGTCCTACTAACCTGTTTTTAAACTGTTTTGTTGCTATTTTATCCTTTTTTTCCTCATTAAAATGAAAAAAAAAAAACCAACATAGCCTGCAATTTCAGAGAAAAAGAGGAAGGTGAAGTTATTAAACATTTGAAAAATAGACATATTTAGGAAGGAAGGAGGTATTTCTGTGGGGCTTAAGTGCTTGTGTTTCTCGGCTGATGTGTTTTCTTTGCTGGAGTTGTTCTTTCCTCTAAGGCTCTCCTTGTTCTCGGTTCCTCTGAATCACTTTCCCCTCAGCACTAAAAGTATCTTCTTTGAAGTGGCAAAATGCAAATTTGTCATTCATTTAATGTGTGTATGCTTTTTTTCTGCATAAGCATCACTGGATTGTATTAGATTTTTTTAAAAAAACCTATAATAGTATACAATAAGAGTAAGTACAGACAAACTCCTTACAACTGTCCTTTCTAAGTGAAAGCTTCTATTGAATTTTACAGCTGGGCATTTCATTCAGCATGGGTTTTCTGAATATCAAAATTCAACTGGAAAAAACACCTGAATTGTTGCTTTTTCAACACAGTAAATTCAGTGTTTGTCTTACATGATAAAAAAAATTAAGTATAAATAAGGAGCAAAAATAGAAAAAAAATGGAGAGAGAGCTAGGTATTGGGAAATAGGAAGACCCTTTCGTAGGTGGGAAGGAAAGCAAGCGAAGGAGCGGGCAGGGAATGAGAGCAAGGGGGGTGTGAGGGAAAAGAGCTTTAAAAATTAAATAGAACAATTGGGAAAGGAAAGGGTAGTGCGAGTTTAAAGGGTCTTGGAGTGGGGGACAGGAAAGGCCACACAAAGAATGAGGGCGTGTTATGCTCCTGCGCAAGTCCCTCAGTACGAGTTTGGTCTCTATGTGCTGGAAATCTTTACTAACAAATAAAGAACAAAAGCTAGCAAGCTCAACTTAAAAGTCACAGTGAAAGACATTATACCCTGTTAGTCCTAAAAATACGATGTTGAGAATGAAACAGGAAAAGTCTTTTTTTTTTTTTTTTTTTTTTTTTTTTCAACACCAGAGATCGAACTTGGGACCTTGTGCTTGTCAGGCAGGCTCTTACGGCACCGAGTTACATCCCTGGCCCTCAGAAAAGGTCTTGGGAAATAACAGGGATCTGCCATTGTTCTGTTTCCATTCATATTGCTTTAGACACCTGGAGGAAAGCGACGACAGTAGGTACTTACGCCTACACAAAAATACAGTTTGTTTGGGTGCATGTCTTTTCTTTATGACGACGACAACCAAAACAATAGACCTCAAAGATGTTTCCAGCTGAGCTTTACCTACAAAAAAATGGAAGTCAAAACAAACATTTATTGCACATTAAAAATATATAGTTGTTAATTTGAAAATGAGAATGTGCTGAAGAACTTTAAGACGCAAGGTAAGATTTGAATGCATCCTTTAAAAACTAAGGCTAGCGGGAAGCCAGTGTTTCACATTTTCATTATTTAAGAATAATTTTTTTTTCAGGAAGCTCTTTCTCTTCTTTTACTTAGTGATGGAAATTTAGAAGACTCTGCAATGATAAGAAGTGGGGTACTAACACAAAGCAGTGTTGAGTGAGAGCTTGGACTGTCTTTAAGTGTTTTGCTTCACCCTTATAAGAAGGAAAATCTTTAAGTGCATACAAGAAAGTTTACTGCCTTTAAAAAAAAATTTCCAGTAAACTTGACTGATGTAGGGGTTAAGAAAACATAGTGATGAGTGAAGAATTTCTGTATTTCCTGGGGACAGTGCAGGCAAGCAGAGCTAGCAGGACAACTTCCTTCCTGGGGGTTCCTCTGATGGCCCCTTTCCCAAATAAGCACATGCATGCCCTTATGCTCTCACTTAGAAAGATGAGAAATAGCAATGCAAGGTGAAAAGAGCAGAAACTTAGAAGCTGAATTTATGAAGTGCAGAACACTTCCAGTGGGCCAGAGGCCTAGCAAGTTCTCTGTGAAGCATCGGTTTGGATTTTGATAATTAAAAATTGAATCTGAGGGTGCTTGATGGAAACACTGTTATCAACTTACTTGTTCAGCAGCTTGCAATTATCCAGCAGCATTGAGCAAGAGTCTCCCATTATGCTGGGTTGAGCCCAGCAGATTGAAAAATGAGAGTAGCTGTAGCCTTTGGAGACAAGTATTATTGTTGTCTCAGGACAATTTTCAAGTTTACAAGCAGGTCACACGGGACCATGGCGGGCTACAGGCTACCTGTCCTAGGACCGACCCACTCCTTACTGTTCTTACACAGATCTTAAAATCTTCCACAGTGATTTCAAGGCCCAAGCCCTGTTTCTCGCTGGCCTGTCCCTCTTGTCCCTCAGAGATCACAGAAATCATTCGCGGCTATAGATGCAAGGTAGAAACGACTGTGAAACTTTTCAGTAAATACAGACACAGGTGACACAAAGTGAGAAGATGCATCTGCTGTGCAGGAGGAGCATTTTCTTCCTTTCTACATCATCTGAGAGGTGTATGGCTCAGCTCAACTGGTGCAGGATGTAGGTTGAAGGAGGACAGATGAAATCTGGCTCATGGCTCTGGGGGAGTCAGTCAGTGGCCAGCAGCTCCAAGGCTAGAACATCCTGGCAGGAAGCCACAGAGAAGCAAAGCTGCTAAATCCACAGCAGTGATTAAACAGACGAGGAGGGCGTCCCAGACACGATGGGGAGGGGCCGGGTGTGGTGCCGGGATCACAGCTCCATGTCCTGCTCCCTCGCCAGGTGCCTGATTTTATAGTCTGCTAAGTGTTACTGACTCCAGGAACGTTCCCAGCTCTGGAGAAGTGGTCACTGAGGTCCTAAAACTAGCATCTCAGGAGCAACAGCACACCCAGAACCCAGACTGCATGCCTACTTTTGATCTCCAGGGAAAGAGCCAGGCATCCTGGGAAAAATTGAGGAGAACAGGACTGCAGCTGCAGGCATGGAAAATAAGCATGGAGCCCTGTGCAGCAACCAGAGGAGAGGACGGAAGGTATAAAGAAACAAAAACAGAAGCCGCTGACTGTTGGGATGTGGGAAAGGGACTGAAGGAATAAGAGCAGCACGCAGGCATGAAGCTGGGATAGTTTGAGCAGTAAAACAAGATGGTAGGGCCATGGCGTTGCTTGGTGGTACAAACGCCTGCCCAGGGAGATCAAATTCCTGAGTGTGCCTCTTGGTACTAACCCTGCCTCCCCCACCCAAAAAAACCCCTGATAATTGCATTGGATTATAACCCAGTTTATAAAATAAGTGTGAATGAACACATATTTATGTAAATTAATTATTAAATAAATCCTTAAGTGAGACGGAAGAGAGAGAGATGTCCTTGCAGAATGAGCAGCACCCATGAGAACCTCCTGTTTTTGCCCCACACTAGGTCGGCACAGTCTCTCCCTTTCCTAGCACCTGCTGTGCAGAAGAGCAGCCCTAGTGTAGTTTAGCACCGGAAATAGCTGAGGACCATCTTCACCAGATACCGACGCCAGGAGCAACAGCTAGGAATCATGCTACCCTTTTGGCCCCTTGACATGAAGTATGTAAACGTACATATGCAAATATATGTATGCACATGCAAATATATGTATGCAAATATGTGTATTTGTGTGTGTGTGTGTGTGTGTGTGTGTGTGTGTGTGTGTGTGTGTGTGTGTGTGGTACTGGGAATGAACTCAGGATCCTGCACTTGCTATGCCATGCCAGGCAGACACTTATTCTACTGAGCTATCTCCCCAGCCCTTGCAAGTATATTTTAAGCTTATGTTTTTCTGCCCCTAAACCTATTACTACAGGATTTTCATTAGGAAAAAATATCAGTCAAATTTCATACAAGGATAAAACTAAAATAAATAAAAGGTAAAAGTTTCAGACAAGGCAGACGATATGACATACTTGAGTCATATTCCTCAGGGTTTTCCACATCATAAAAAAATAAAAAATGAATGTGAGAGGGACAGGGAAGATAGCTCAGCTGTCTACGCTCCTGTCTGGCAAATTCAGGGACCCAGGTTCAATGCCGAATACTGCGTGCAGTCTGTAGATTAATTCCTAAGGTCTCTGCATGTTCCTTTCTCTGACTCTAAGATCCTGCTCTTCTGGAGCCCTCAGCATCACCTGACCAAACCTTCAGTCAGCACCTTGAGTTAAGCTAACACCCAGAGTCGTATCTGCAAGGTAATTAAAAAGAAATTGGCAAGGAAATTTTATTTAACACTTTGTTAAAAGTAATCACTACCTGTAATTAAAATGATTTGCTGAACAAATTAAAAACAAGGCTTTAAAAATAGCTTCAGATAAAGCTGAATCCTTGCATATGTCAGGTAAAGGCTTTTATAAAATATGCAACTATGGAACTTGCTGCTTTTGTTTGACTTCCAAGCAAGTGCATGGGGTGCAAAAGCCTCTTAAAAAATCACCATGAGTGTCCCTGGTACTTTATGACGGATGAAGCCACCTTTCGAAGGGAGCCATTTGAGCACATTTCATAGAAACTCGTGAAAAGCCAGCTTCCCACACACAAGACCCAGGAGCACATTTCTGAGTGCACACGCACATTCACAGCAGTGCATGTCACCTAAAGCAATGCAAAGTTTTGCTCCCATGATGCGTCCTTGTGGCATTCGTTGATAAAGGCTGCTGGAGCCAACACCGAAGGTGCCATCGCTCCAGTGGTAGAACTGTGTTTCCTCCTTGATCCACAGAAGGTCAGGACCCTCCGGGGCTCCTCGCCAGGCCTCCTGCAGCCACATTCTCACTGTGACCACTGGTGCTTCTCCGGGGACATCCTCAGGGTTAGGGGATCATACAGAAGTCATTTCAGTGGAGCCCCATCTTTTGAACACCCTGCCTCCGCATGAAAGGCCATAGTCCTATGACCCCGTGGGGCAGGCACACACAATAAAGCCTGGAAAAGCATAATGAAGCATAAAATGTGAAAATTAAATGGATATTTACTTGTTTAACCAGGTTTGCTTAACCAGAGATTTAATGATTTGGTTAACCAGAGATTTAATGATTCCAATTTTATTTCACGTCCTATTCATATTTTACTTCATTTTTTACCTCGCTTTAAATCCTCATTCACTGTAGAACTGTCTCAGAATTCTATTCTTTTATAAGAAAATCAAAATGTCCTTTGTTCATTAAGCTTTTAATTCTCAATAGGCATTCTAAGCTTTTCCATTTTTACTTCATATTTTAAAATATCTATGCTCTAAGATATAAAAATGGGCATTTGGCCTAATTTAAACATTAAAAAAAAAAAAAAAACAAACGAAGGAATGCTACATTTAGAAACAACATACAGATATGCTAGAGATTACTAAAGGAATCCATGCTCTTGGATTCCAGACTGAAATAGGTCAGGCACTCTCTCAACTTTGCCATTTTGATCACACAAATCATCAAAGAAAACCGTGCTTGCATTTTTTATCCATAAATTCTTGGCTACCTCTACTTTCAATGTATCTACATGGGGCAACAATTTTGTAACATTATATTCCAATCTGTACTGGAAAATAATTTCTCCTTTTGTGTGAATTTACTGAAAATCATTTTTTATCATTTGTATTATTCATACTGTAAAAAAGTTTCCTTTAACTGTTTTATTTTTTATGTATTTTGTGCATGGTCTACAGGGTCCTACTATATACAGATCAGACTCACAGTGATCTTCCTGTTTTCAGCTTCCCAAGCACCGGGATTTCAGGCAGGTACCACTATGCCTCATCTCGATTGCCATCTCAGGGTGCCACCGGGGCGAAGCTGACATGGCAAGCCAGGTAGCAAGCCCCACTGCTGTGCTATGCCAAAGCAAGTGTTTTAGCATACTGAACTCTCTGGCCTTGAGTTTCCTTTAACTGTAGAAGTCACTGTAGGGGCCGGCAAGATGGCTCAGCAGTCTAAAGCATCTGCTTAGGCAAGCTTAGGCAACCACAGGGACTGCGGTTCAGTCCCTAGCACCACATGCTGTGCCAGCCCCACCCCCAGGGCAGGCTGGGTCAGCCATAGCATAAATAAATAAGTTAAAAGTCGCTATAAGCCGGGCGTGGTGGCGCATG
>PVJA010052301.1:0-12471 GCA_004027025.1 Myocastor coypus
CCTATCAGTTCAAGGTGGTCCAGAGGATCCCAGGGCCTGGGAGGTCCCTGCAGCTGAATGAAGGCTCAGACTTTCCCTAGCAGGTGGCCCTTCAAAGCTGTGCCCTGGGGTAGGCAGCCTGCAGCTGTGTCTCCAGAATCCTCCTGAATTCCTAAACTTTGGGAATCAAGGGCTGCCCGATCTTGGGATGATTCCAGCACTGTGTGCAGAAATCTAAGTTGCACCATCTGAGGATATATAAGCAAAGCTCAAGGAGATGACTTTGTCGCTGAAAATCTTTTCAACCAGTTCATGAAAATATGGGCTTCATTATTATCAGTGCTTATTTAAATATCTGCTTGTAATGTGAAACTAAATTTTAATAACAGTCTTACAATACAGGAACAAATCACACTTTCACAGAAAAATAATTTTGCTTTAGTTATAAACATGGCTTATACTTGTGAAATACAATTTGGAGAAAAAGTAGGAGAGGAAAGCTATTTATAGTACTAATATCCAAGCTTTATATTTTATTTGGTGTTTTGTTCTTCCCTATGCATAGGAGTTTTACAATTTATAATTCTATTAAGCATGTTTTCTCTTGCTCTTTCAACTATATATCATAAACATTTTCTATGTTTTATGCCTGATTCCCAAATATATTCATAAATACTCATAATATTCCAATAAGTAGACATCACGTTTAAGCTACTTAGTTTAGATAATTATATTATTTCCAATATTTTGCTACTGTAGATAAAGTTGTTCTCCTGTATCTGTGAATATTTCATTAATTCTGAGGCTTAGTACACCCACATGAAAAAATGCTAGGTATTGTGTTTATGTTTCCAATCTAATTTAACTCTTAATAATCTGTGGGTTTGCAATTATTACTATATTCTTTGTGCCAATGAAACAAGATTAAGGATTAGGTGACTTCTCAAGACCACATAGCTATGGGGCTGGGACATGACTCAGGGGCACAAGCACCTGCCTGGCAAGCACAAGGTCCTGAGTTTGATCCCTAGTACCAAAAGAAAAAAAGACCATATTATGGTTTATGTCTAGTTGTCCCCTCAAAGCCTCATGAAATCATGGGGCAGGGACTTTTATAGACTGAGACTTGACTCATGAGTCACTGGGATTATGTGTTTTAGTACTGATGAGATTATTGGTTTGAGTACTGCTGGGAATTATAGGTGTGACCTGAGGAGGATAGACAGACTAGCGCTGTTGCTCTCTGCCTTGGTTGGCTGCCTCTGTTGCGATTGTTGCTGTTCCACTGCCATGAACTGGATGCTCTCTGCCCTGTTCCACTCAATCTTGGACTAGCCAAATATGAACTGAAACCTCCAGTAACCATGAGTTAAATAAACCTTTCCTTCCTTCATTTTGGGTGTCAAGTATTTGTCACAGCAACAAGAGAAAAGTAACTAAGAGAGACCATATAGATGTTAACCAAGCAAGTAAACAAATCAAGATGTAGAATTGGGGTCTGTTTTCAGAAGTGATAACCCTAATCACCATGCCATATAAATATCTATGGTATTCATAGTCTACCACTACAAAAGGTAGTTACAATACAGTATGGAGAGTGTGATCCCAGTTTGATAAGATATATAAACAACCATGCCTATTGTGGGGATGGGGGAAACTATTGGAAGGGCTTTGCCCAATTGCCAAACTAGTAACTGGATGGTAGAATTTGTTGCTGTTGTTTTGTTTTGTTTCACATTTTAGGGAAGGGTCTACAGCAACGATTCTCAACCTGTGGGTACCAACCCCAGCAGGGGTCGAATGACCAAAACACAGGGGTCGCCTAAAGCCATCGGAAAATACATATTTTATTCTGTTATTTTACTCTGAATCATAACTGTAGCAAAATTACAGTTTTGAAGTAGCCACCAAAATTATTTTTTGGTTTGGGGGTTACCGCAACATGAGGAACTGTGTTGCAGGGTCATGGCATTAGAAAGGTTGAGAACCACTGATCTACAGGGTGCTCAGGGTCTAACTACTATATCAGACTCATTGTGATCCACCTGTTTACAGACTTGCAAGAGCTGGGATTATAGGAGTGCATCACCATACCCAGTCTCAGTTGCTGTCTCAGTGCACCCTGGGGGTAAGGCCAGGATGGCCGGCCCAGGCATGGATGGTAGAATTTTTTAATATACAGTTTTTGAAGTTGTCCAGGTATGTGCTACTTCCTTCCTTCCTTCCTTCCTTCCTTCCTTCCTTCCTTCCTTCCTTCCTTCCTTCCCTCCTTTCTTTCTTTCTTTCTTTCTTTCTTTCTTTCTTTCTTTCTTTCTTTCTTTCTTTCTTTCTTTCTTATTATTTTTTTTTCTTTTAGGCTGGCTGAGGCTGCCTTAAGGGCAGGTCTTGTGCTTCATGTTAGGGAGGGGATCAAACTGTGGTGGCTGGTGCCTGGGAGATTTTGCTGAATCATGTACTTTGAGCAATTGAGCTGCCTGGCAAGCCCCCTTGTATTACTTTAAATCTTTTTGTTGTGAGAAGATAACCCTAAATTTACCATTTTAACTATTATAAGTGCATAATCTAGTGGCGATTATTATATTCACAGTGGGGTGACACCATCGTAACAATCCAATTGTGGAACTTTTTCATCATTCTCAAGAAAGTCCCCATACCCATCAAATAATGTCTCCTTTCAATCCCGCCCCCCTTCACCTCCCAGCTCTAGGTAATAGCTATTGCACTTTCTGTTTTTATGCATTTGCCTATTCTAGACACCTTGTCTAGGTAGAATCTTATAATATTTTTCTTTTGTGTCTCATTTATTTCACTTAGCATATTTTTGAGGTCTGTTCATTTTGCAGCATGTATTGGAATTACATTTTTAAGGCCAAATGCTATTATTCTATGATATATGAATACTGTATTTTATTTATGCATTCATGTTTTGGTAGGTATCTAGGTTGTTTATACCTTTTGACTGCTGTGAAAATGTTGCCATTGACATGGGTGCACAGATGTGTTTGAGTGCTCTCAGTGCTTCTGAGTATAAGCGTAGGTGTGGAATCCCCAGGTCATAGGGCAGCCTGTGCTGACTGAGGAGCTTCCAAGCTGTGTTCCATAGCAGCTATCACATTTTACCTTCCCACCAGAGAAGTATGAAAGTTCCAGTTTCTCTACGTGAATCTCTAGCCACGTTGGCAGGCTTGTTTTCTAAAGGAAAGTCATCCTCATGGGTGTAAAGCTGCCCCAGTAAGGCTGTGGTTTTGGCATGCAGAGCCTTCATGCCCTAGTCTGTTGATAACCCATTCGTCTGCCTCATGGAGGTTTGTATGTCTTTCATGTTGAATCAGCTGCTCAAATCTTTTGCCCAGTTTTACATTGAGCTGTTTATTTACTTGTTACTGTTTTTAAGTGCTGAGATTTAAACTAGAGCAGCAGTTCTCAACCTGTGGGTTACGACCCCCGTGGGGGTCAAACAACCAAAACACAGGGGTCACCTAAAGCCATTGGAAAATACATGTTTAAACCCATGCTATGCTATGGTGAAATGTTATTTATTGGAATTAGTAATAAATATTTCTCAACATATTATTTTTTGGTTTGGGGTCACCAAAACATGTGGAACTGTATTGTGGGGTCACAGCATTAGAAAGGTTGAGAACCACTGAACTAGAGCCTTTACACTGAGATATGTCATCAACATGTTTTATTTTATTTTTTAATTTTTGGAACTGGATCTCACTGAATTGCTCCAACTGGTCTTAAACTTATGATCCTTTTGCCTCAGCTTCTCCGAGTGCAAGATTACAGGTATGGGCTATCATGCCAGCTTGATACTACTTTTAATGTCAGGAAAACAAACCACAATGTCTTTTATATATGAGTTTTAAAAACACATGTGATTGTATCTGTGCCTGGCTTTCTGGTCTTGGACTGTCTCTGAGATTGAACTCCATTCTACCAAAGCATGAGCTGGCTTGGCTCCCTCTCTAGGCTCTTACGTAGCTGCTCCACCTCACATCTAATGCTGTAGCCATTCTTCTTGATGCTTCCAGACTTCACCTTTACATAGTTCTTGCAGACACTCTGCCTTTGCCGGGTCTCTACTGTATGCTTAGAGTGTCTTCCCTTCTTCATTTTCCTCTCATCAAGCTTCTTTATCCTCCTAGATTTTAATCAACCTTTACATTCAGCTCTGGGTCTTGTCTTTGAGTAAACCTTCTGTTATTGTTTCAACACAACTGACCCCAAATTCCCATTGAAATGTAATCTCTGTTCTAGCAGTATTAAGAAATGAACTCTTTTAGAAAATGACTTAGCCATTTATACAGCCAGTGCCTCATAAAAAGGATTGCAGGAACTAGCTTAGGGTCTTCCTGCCCTGCCACCCTTTTGATCATGTGGGGACGCACAACAGAGACACCTTAAGACAGTAGCCCTCTCCAGATGTTGACCCAACTGGCACCTTGGACTTCCCATTCTTTCTAACTGTGAGACATTCATTTCTACCACTTATCAGCATCAGATAGTAGGTTATAGTAGCACAAATAGACTCAGACAATTCCTAAAATCTTTGAGCTGAGCTATGGTCATAATCACACAGTTGTCACATGCTGTGGATGCCTCTGAGATTTATCTGCATAAATAACACAGGTGCCTGTGTCTATGTCCCCCAAGGGACATGCGCACACCTAGGACAAAATCTTTCTCATTTGCACAGACTGAAGGTCTAGTTCATAGAAAGAGTTCAGTGTTGATCCGCAGAACCAACTTTTCCTTTATTTTAACTACTGAATTGCTTACTAATGAGGCTTCGCAGTTTGTCTTTCAGTAATGTATGGTAATACCTGTTACACTGAACCCTTGTCTGAACTGGGAATTATATTTGTTGTTTCTCTTTGCGTGTCTTTAATTACTAGAGAGGTTGAGTCATTCCCCATATGTTCTTTAATTGGTTGTTTCTCCTCTGCTGTGAGTCATCTGTTCAGCTCTTTTATTTAGTTATCTGTTGAAAGCATAGTGTTTTCCTTACTGATTTAAAAGAACTTCATAAAAAAGAAAAACTCTTAACCCTGTAACTATTGTACTTGCTAAAATAAATACTCTCACTTGTTCTTTGTCATTTACTTAATTTATTTTAAATGAAGATTTTATTTTATTTTATTTTAGTGTGTGTGTGTGTGTTTAGTACAGGATCTACAGGGTCTAACTACACAGACCAAACTTTGATCCTCCCGTTTTGAGCCTTCCAAGTGATGGGATTACAGGCACATACCATCACACCTGGTCTCAATTGCTGGCTCAGGGCGCCCTGGGGGCAGGGCTGGCTCAGAACTCAGGAGATCAAACTCTGGTCCCTGCACTCTACCTAACCAGGTGCTTTAATCCACTGAACTATCTGGTTGGCCCTCTGCCATTTATTTTAACATAAATAATTTGAACAATTCTATACTTTTAAATCTTATATATAAAGTTTACCAATTTTACATTGATGAATTTGAGCATTCTATAATGATTTTCCAAAGTGTACTTAAAATGGTATTTGATAATAATAATAACATTAAATGGAAGCCAACAGCTTTATGCATTTTTGGCTGGAAATTTTAAGTATAATTATATTCATAGAAATCATTAAGTAAAAAAAAAGAAAAAAAAAAAAGGAAAACCAAAGTGAGGAGTCACTAAATTTACACAGTAAATTGAAATTTCCTTAGGACTTTTTTAGTTAGTAGAGCCAAGGAGAGGAAACAAAAGCCCTAAAATTCAAGTGAGGTGTAAATTGCAAAACAATAGGCAAGGCCTAGAGGATCAGAAGGTTTAGAAAAGGGCTGACAAATTAATAGTCCTCGGAGACACTGCTCAGAGATGGGTTCTCACAGACCCACGTCTGGGTCAGCGCTGGCTTTTAAATCTGGGATGATGAACAGGCGGCTGAGCGCTAAAGTGCTTGTCTCACATCTGTGAGGCTCTGGCTACAGTCCCAGCAAGCAGCGCCTGGTGGGAAAAGCTAAATGAAAATCGGGCCTCAATGGGCCTAGCTTTCTGGTAGCCATATATGGCTGCTTATATCTACTAAACTATCCAATAGCCATGTCTCTCCGGTTCTCCACAGTCCTTGCCATGCCCTGGAGTACCCATTGCTGAGTGTGAGGGCCAGCGGTTATTTCTCATCATAGGCTTGGTCCACCTCACTCACTGGTTTCACCTCCCAGGCTTCTGTGAGCATTTGAGTTTTGGTGTGGGATAGTGAGACCCAGAGCTGAATAATCTCAGTCAGTATGGAGGTATGAGGATTACATTTAAATCCAGCCCAGTTTGGTCTCCTGAGAAGCTGTATCTCTGAATAATGCTGAGATAGCCAAAGTACACCCACTCCAAACTTGGCTTTGTGCCTTCCTGTCTATCCAGTGCTCCTCACAGCCTAGCACAGACATGCTCGGCCCTGCTAGGGCTCAGGAAACGATACTCTGAAGTACACAGCTCTGATTTGCTAGAGTGTTAAACTCAAGGAGAACCAAGGTCTCTCTGACTCCCCACTCAACTCTCTCTTGTTCCTCTTTTCCTCCTAAAGGACAGAAAAGGAACATTTTCTGAATTTTCCCTGTGCACCGAAAGGTCATAGCCTCCAGAGGATGAACTTAAAGGTAAGTAGAGATGATACCATACCTTGAATTCAGAAGAATGTTCGTGTAGGTTGTTGTCAATTGTTTAGGCCAATCCACCCTCTCTGAAAGGCACAGGCACAGTCCCCTCCCTTCCTTCTTCCCGGGAAGAAGAATATATGAGCTTCTCAATCACACTGGGTTAATACTAACTCATTTTCCTGTGATGGTCTCATGTACATATAAAGATGTCTTTTGTTGGTTTATTTCAGCAGATTCACTCCACTACCAAACCTTCCCACCCCAGTAGTGGCCATTGGTACCATGCCAAGTCCTGGCCCTGCCATTACACATGTGATCTTAATGTAGGACAGGTACATAGTTTCAGAAAGCATCTATAAAATAGGAGCATTGATGAGACCCTCTTTAAGAATTTAGAGATTCATAGAGGCAACCCAAATGAAAGTGCTTAGCACACAGACTGCCATTCAGCAAGGGCTCCACTGGCATCCATTCTCATTAATATTATCATCACAATCATTATTATCACAAACAAGGCTCTCCTGAATAATTACACTGCTGTCAAAACAGCTTTCAACGGCAAGGAGTACAAGAAATGCAGCAGGAACAAATTCTCAAGGACATAGACACTGTAGAGAAAGCTAAATGGAGGGATGTATGGCAGGGAAAATAGGAGAGCAGCCACTGTGGTTTCGCAGGCTCGTTCTTTTTTTTTTTTTTAGGTTCGTTCTTATTTTTTGTGTATTTTTTAGTTTTTATGTATTTCAGTACAGGGTCTATAGGGTCTCACCACACAGGTCAGCCTTGTAGTGATTCTCTTATTTTCAGGCTCCCAAGTGCTTGGATTGCAAGCGTGTGCCACCATGCCCAGTCTCGCTCGCCATCTCAGTGAGCCTGGGGGTGGGGCCGGCATAGCATGTGGTGCCAGGGATTGAACCCTTGTCCCTGCACTTTGTCTAAGCAGGTGATTTAGTCCACTGAGCTATCTGGTTGGCCCTCTTATTTAAATAAAAAAAGTTATCAAGAAGTCTTAGATTTTGCTAATCATTTTAGTTCGGTCTTGGAGAACTATCCACATTTCATATAAATGGGGAAGTGACATTCAGCTTAGGGTTTTCTGATCAATATTCTACCTACATGGTTTTTTTTAAAAAAATTATTTTTCATCGGTACATTTTAGATAGACATAATTATAATATGCATCACTGGGAATTTGTAGCTGTACATGATGTATCTTGCTTCTTCCCCCACCCCATTCCCTTCCTCTCACTTGAACCTTTCTTTCTCTCCTCTACAGAAACTGTTTCCACTTTTTTCTCTTCTTTGTTTTTCTTCTTTCTGAGACAAGTTCTCACTACGCAGTTCAGATTGGTTTTGAGCTTACTTTGTAGCCCAGGCTGGTTTCGAACTTGCCATGATCCCCCTGGAATAATAGGCATGTGCCACCATGCCTGGATTTCCCCTTCTATTCTCTCAATTTTGTTCTTGTCTTCTGATGACCTCGCCAAGGTTTTTCAAGGAGTGCTAAACTAGGGAGCAAGGGAGAGCGGTTAGCCTCTATCTGGAGTTTATAAGCACACCTGGTTTAGTCTATGTTATAATTTATGTGGCCCCCTTTCAGATGATTTGTAGTAAAGTGCATTTCCATATTTTGATTTCTTTCTTCTTTTCATACTAACTAGTTTAATGAAAAAAATCTCTACAAATGCTTAAGTCTTATTATCAGACTACTTTCTACAATGTTTCACAGAGCATGTGGTCTATTCCATGGTTAGAAATATTTGTCCCACAAATGTGTAATGACATGCCATATTTCCTTCCCTGAGTGCTGTGTAGGATGTGAATAGGTAGATGCTCACTGACCGACCGATGGCAGACAAAAGCAAATGCAGCAATTCTTCAATAGAAAAGAAATATAAGGGAACAAGCATTACCCTGAAATTCAGGACTATGCTCTCAATTCTGCCTGGAAGTAGCCTTAAACAGTTCGTTACATAGCACATTTGGAAGCACTAAAAACGGTGTGATTCTCTGGAAGTGAATGGGTATTAGAGGAGCAGGTACTTTCTACCTAGCCCAGGATGCCAACACCCGAGAGAACTACTGCTGGAATCACCGCAGTCAGATCCTCAGGGTTCAGAAACCACTCATAGATCCTGAGGCTTTTAGCAAGGGAGCTGCGAGGGTTACTCATTTGAGAACAGGGGGTAAAGGCAGCACAGCTCCCTTTAACTAACAGCTAAGAATTAGCAAAAATTCTGAAACCAAAGGCTCCAAATGCTGCATAGTCCTGCACTTAAGACACCAATTGATAGGTTAGGAACCGGACTTCATGCACCTCCTACGCGTAGCTATGTTCTAAGCAGGGTGGAAGATATTTATAAAGAGCTTATACTAGATACTCTGTTTGTACTCAGGGAAGAAACAGTAGAAAGCAAGCAAGAACCAACTGAAAATCACAGACAGGGCACAGGTACCCACATTCTAATAGAGGCCAGGATTTGAGGTTGCGGGTTCAGGGTGTTTCATTTGTGCATTGCACATTTCAGCGTTCCTCTCCTCTAAATTGAACCCATGGACTTTGAGTATGTACCCATTTTTCATTTGAAGCCCTGTTACAAAAAGGGACAAGAGTTATTACCTTCTTTAAAGAGCTGAAAGACTGATTCTTCCTTCTTCCTTGCCTGGGTAGTGATATTTACAACACTGTGGTCCATGCTTGACTTTGTTTGTTTCAAAACCTTTCCTGATTGTTATAAAAGACTTACGCCAATCAAACCTTGTAAGAAAGTTCTTTCTTCTTTCTGAGACCTCTGAACAGGCACGATTTTCCTTCATCCATCTCTGAATATTTGATCCCATAACACGGGATCATTCACAGACAGCCAAATGCAGACCTGGGGAAGACTCTTAGAAATGAAGATTTCTCATTTCAGGCTAGCACAGTCCTGTTCATTTCATGGTTAATTCTTGGCTAAACTACTTTACTTCTTTTCAAAGGAGCTTCTTCTGTTTGTTAGTTTTTCCTGTAAAATAAAGCTCAAATTCTTTATAGTGGCTCAGTATTGTCTATCATCTCCCTAAGCTCAAGTCTTTCAGTTTATTCTGTGATCCATCCTTCAGTTTACTCTATAACCAGTAGCAAGACCAGCTACTGCCACCAGCAGTGTCATTCTACTCAAGGCCACCAAGCCTCTGTATATATTATCCATCTGTCTTCCCTATACTACTCCACCTATATATCTTTTACACACCCTTAAAGGCCTATTCAAGGATTGCCTCCTTTGGTGTAACTTTTTCAAGCCTCTCAGGCAAAGTTGACTCTGTTTTCCTTTCTTGCAGCAATAACTTTGTTCATAATATAAAATTTAGTGCACTACTAGGATGTCACACTCAAAGCCCCAGACAGCCCAAATTCTTCCCACAGTGCCTCAGTTCATTCACTCGCATTCATTCATTCATTCTCACCAGCATTTATTTCAGTCTTGGCACGCTGAAATACCTAGCAATGATTCCCAAATTCAACTAAAGGAGAATCTTAGTCTATAAATTTCTCTAAAGGTCAAATGTGAACATTTAAGAAGATGGTTTAGTTGATAGGCACCCTACATGTCTTGAAACATTCTGATGGACTGACTCACATCAAAAAGCAGAGAGACCATTTGTAAAGTTGGATGGTCTTTAGCTTGACTGCTTAAAATGGCGTAGAAACTATAAGCTAAACGACCTTTCCAGGAATCTGAGTAATACAAGGGACTCATCTGATAGCCTCAGAAGTGTACTCCATAGTTTGTTTGTTTTAAAAGGCAGAAGATTAATATGATCTGAAGAGAAACCAGAATATCCTAGTTGGTTTTAGAGACTTAGAATTATACCCAAGGCTGTTAGGAATTCAGAAAGCCAAACATCTTGAGACCCTAGGTAACTGGATAAAAGTGATGAAACAGGAGCATCAGTTCCAAATTCCTGTCCAATGGAGTCTCACTGGCTGAAGTCTGCCTCACTGATGAGTAATACACATCTCAGAATTGTGACATGATTTTTAATATGTTCTGCTTTCTAATCTTTGTTGTCTTTCTACATTCTTAATATTTGCCATCAACCTTTAATGAGGTTCTATATCTTCATTTTGTAGGGTATATTTCTGTTAATTTATCACCTTCCGTCCCATGAGAAATGTATTTCAGCAAGACATGAATAAATTACTGTAAAGCATATTTATTTAGCACAATCTAATTATTGCAATATTCACTAAAGGAAAATGAATAAATCATAAATGAAGAGTAATAAGGGCAGAACTTTGCCCATGTGTTGACAGTGGATGTGGGAAAAGGCAGGAAAATGCACCCGCCTGTGTATATGTGTGTCTATCTTGGTCTTGGAAATATACTTTCATGATTTAGGGGATTCCAGATAGGAAATCTTGGCAAAGACACTGAACTGTGCTGTTCAATGCAGTGACCATTAAGGCTTTATGTGGCTACCAAGCTTTTGTAATGTGGCTGGTCCAAATTCTGATACACCTTAAGTGCAATGTACAAAGTAGACTTAGTTTTTTTTTAAATGTAAAATACATTATTATTTGGAAGGAAGAGATGAAGTTTCTTCAAATGTTAAATGCAAGACAATGTACACCTCACAACTCAGTTCCTGCATAGCTACGCAAAAGAAATGCAAACTTCTGTCCACACAAATATTTGTACGTGAATGTTCACAAGTAGTTTTATTTGTATGTAATAGTCCAAGCATGGAAACAGCTCACACAAGCACCAACTGGAAGGTGGGCAAACGAGCCGTGATGCCTTCACACCGTGAAATATGAGCCAGCAGTGCGAAGGAACACAGAACTGATGCACCACAGCACGAATAAACATGAAGAATATTGTGCTAAATGGAAGAAGCTACCCATGAAATACCCCATGTTTTAGGGCTACTTTTATGGCTACTGAGGCCAAAAGTAGCTTGACATTTGCCTCAGGCTGGGGAAAGACACAGCCAGTGACTGCAAGTAGATGAAGAGCTTCTTTTTCAGATTGTACACAACTCTGTGCATTTATTTATAGAGTAATTTATTTATACTTAAAGTGAATACTTTTTTGGATTACAAATGATAGTCAATGTGATCCATATATCATAAATTTCATGTAACTTACAGTATTCTCATTAATATGTAATAATTCTTCATTTAACTTTAGTAAAGTGGTTTTAACATTGTTTGCACATTGAAATAATACTATTTTGAATATACTGGATTTTAAATAAAATGCATTATTAAAAATCACTTTTAGCTTTTACTTTTCCTTTGGAATGTGACCACTATGGAATTTTAAATTATGTATGCAGTTACATTATTTCTTAATGCACAGCATAACTTTAGAAGGTCCCGCAGTGGCAAGTAAACAGCACCATTCCTCCATTCAATTTTAGAGAATGTCCTTCCCCTCTGGCTCCCAGCAGTCTCCTGTGAGAACAGGAGTGGAATCTTTAAAAAAAGAGGGCCATGAAGGGGAGGCACTGCCCCGTATCACTGCCATTTTGCCCCACAGTACGCAACAGTGCCCTGGTGTTTGAAAGACGGGTGTAGAAGAGGGTGCTGGCCCTTTGCCCATTGGCCCAGGAGCCCAAGGGGACACCGTGTGTCATATTAGTGATGCGTGCATCATGTCTGAAAATGGAACACACTCACTGTGCATACTGCCTGTATGCTCTACGTCTCTCAATATCAGTTTATTTGTTAAACTGAGGCAAGCCCACCCCAAACCCCACCGCTGGGAGCTGAGCCTGCGCACCCGCCGCGGGTAAGCCCCTGCGCCCCTCTGCCCCGCCTCTGCGTTCCCGCGACTAACTTCCTGTCCCAGCCCAGCCCAAACCCCACCGCTGGGAGCTG
>PVJA010052303.1:0-12478 GCA_004027025.1 Myocastor coypus
TTTTTTTTTTTTTTTTTTGTGGCCCATTGGTTATTTAGGAATATTCTGTTCATTTCTCAGGAGTGTATACCTTTTCCAAAATTTCTGTCTTTGATTTATAATTTCTTGAAAAGTTATGTTATAGGTTGTATAAAGTAATTATAATTCTTTTACATTTGCTTTAGCAGGATTTCTGGTCTGATATATGATCTCTTTTTTGCAAAAATATCAGGAGATGCTACAAAGAATGAACATTGTCTTTTAAAATTGTAAAATACCTCTGTCTACTGAGACTACATTTTCAAAGTGTGACTCAACTCTGATGGCCCTTTAATGATCTTTTTGTCTATTTGATATATCTTTTTGTGCAAGTGGTTTGCAAAAATGTCCTACCATGATGGCATTAATGTTGATTTGACCTTCTAGGTCCAATATTTTTGTTATTGTTTTATGAAATAGGTGTTCTAGTATTTGATGCATATATGTTTATTAATTGTTCCATTAACTAGTATGCAGTGACCATGTTTTTCTCTTTTAATCAGTTTTAGCTGAAGTTTACCTTTTCTGATATTATAACTACTACTCTTGCTTATTTTGGGGTTCTTGTACATAAAATATTGTCTGTTCTTTTAATTTTAGCCTATGGATATCTTTTTGGATTAGATGCGTTTCTTGAATGCAACAGAATGCTGGACTCCTTTTTGTGATCCAGTCTTCCAACCAGTTTCTTTTAATCGTAGAGTTGAAGTCTTCATGTTGAGATATGTTGTCTAAATATGTTAATATAGAGGGTCATGATCTTTATTTTTTGGTGAATACTTTTTTTCTTCTTCTTCTTTTGAATTTTTTGTTATATGGTACACATTGACCTTATTTTTTACTTGAGTGCTTATTTAGCATGCATATATGTGTTTTGAGCTGATGCTTTTCATACAAATGTATTATTTCTCCATGTATTTTGGTGGATAGCTTTCCTGTAAAAGTTACTTTGTGTTGGAAATTATTTGGTTTTAGGTTACATGGATGTCAAATTGTTTCCCCATAGTTGAGAAGTTTTCTGCTGCTACTTCTGTCCATATTCTTTTTATATCATTTGTACATATTCCTTCTTTCTCATTGGTGCCTTTTAGTCTTACATTGCTCATCTTTACATTATCTTGTAGATGTTGTTGAATTATTTTGTCTTGCAACCTAGTTGTTTTTAAGAGATCTCTCTCTCTTTTTTTTTTCCTCTTCACTAGCTGGAATGGTATCTTTAAGGTCTGAAAGTCTATTTTCACTTTCATTGAAAAGATTTTGCAAGCTTGTAATTGAGGTCTTAATTTCCTGTATAACACTTTGAATCTGCTTCATACATTCTATTTCTTTCCTATATTGCTTATTCAAGGATTCCATCATTTTTCTATTCTCCTTTATTTTTTATGTGTCTTCTTTAGAAGGACTTAGTGCTTCTTTCATTATAGGTATTATTATTATTTTTTTACTTCAGAAATTATTTCTGATCTGATTTTCTCTACAACTTTCTGCAATTGTTTCTTTACTTCCAATGCTATTATTTCAGAGATTTCAGGTGTGTGCCTTTAGGGCTTAAAATACTTACTCATTTCTCCTTTCATTCATCCCAGTTGTTCCTACTTTTTGAACAATTTCTTTTCCTTTCAGAGTTTCCATTGTACCTTTAAGATTTTATTTACTGTTGGGCTGGGGAGATAGCTCCGAGGCACAAGTGCCTGCTGGGAAAGTGCAAGGTTGTGAGTTCGAACCCTGGTCCCACAAAAAAAAAAAAAAGATTTTATTTACTGTTTCAGGTTGTTACACTAGGGAGAATATACAATCTTTACATATGTAGGTCTGATTTATTTCACTTATGTTTATGGTATCTAGTTACATCCTCTACCTATGAAAGCCTGAAGTTTATCTTTCTTTATGTCTGAGTACTACTTATACATACATGGGATAAGTTGTATAACTGTATTGCTGGTTTCTACTGGTTTATTGTAATTATTAATGCTTATATTTTTTCTTTTTCTTTTTAATTTTTGACCATTTTTGAACCATTCTTGTAATCTAACAATAAATTTGAAGACAACATGGAATATAACAACTTGTAATTACTATCATTTTTCTTAGCAAAATTCTGTACCATGTATTTTATTTTACTTTTTCTTTTTTTTTCACTTTGAAAAAGTAAACAGATGGACCAGTGAGATGGCTGAGCGGTCTAAAGCACCTGCTTAGGCAAGCTTAGGCAACTGAAGGGATGGCAGTTCAACATGCTGTGCCAGCCCCACCCCCAAGGCAGGCTGAGCCAGCCATAATATGAAACAAACAAACAAACAACAACAACAACAAAACCGCTTTTCTCTCATTTCTTCTGATATTCAGTGTTTATGTTTAGAAATCTGACCTATATCTAATTAGTTTATCTTTATATGTGTTTTATTTTATTTTTATTTTTCTTGACTGCTTATAAAATTTTGCGGCTTTTGTTCAGTAGCTGGCAATTTGATGAAGATATAGTTCTGTTTTCATTGTATTTTCTTGGTGTCTATAAGCAATGCTTCCATTAATTTCACACATTTTTCTTATATTTGGCCAATTGTTCAATGGTTTCTGTGAAGCTGTTAGTAAATCCACCTATATTATTTGAGTTGTTTAACTCCAATAATTTGCCTTTGGATGGTCTTCTTGGTCTTTTATTTAGTAGCTGTTGGATAATATTTTCATATTCTCCCATTTTTTTTGTGGGTCCTTCAAGTACATTTACATAAATCAGTATTCTGTTCATATTAAAATTCAAATGGAAACAGAAGAGATCCAAAATAGCTCAAGCAACTTAAGGAAGCAAAAACAAATTAAGGGGCCATGAAATAACTGACTTCAAATTATTCTATGAAGGGATAGTGGGGAAAAAGGCATTTCACTGGTACAAAAACAGATATAAGGATGATTTGAGCAAAATAGAGTATACAGAAAACCCAGAGATACCTACCGGCTCAAAAGATATATAATAAATTCTAAATCATGCTCAAAACAATAATAAGGTCAAGGAGTAAAATACAACCAAAATGTCAAAAAATAAGTGTATGTAAAAACATGAAAAGATCACAGTGAACTCTTCCCAGATAAGCTATGTGGTGTTGAACCATGTGGGAAAAAACATATATAAGAGGAAAGGTAGTTTATTTAAAAAGCAATGCTTGGAAAACTGACTAGCTGTTTTCAGAAGATTGATATTGAACCTTTACTTGTGAGTATATACTAAATTAAAATAAAAATGAATCAAAGATCTAAAGATTAAAACAAACATTAAACTTAATATAAAATAAAATAAGGAAATTACTTAAAAACATAGGTAAGTGGAAAGATTTTCTAAACAGAATCTCAATCTCATCTGCTTAAAAATTATTAGCAAAAATTAATAAATGGAAATACATTAGACTAAAATGTTTTAGTGCAATGAAAGAAGCAATTAGTACAGTGAAGATACAGCACACAAGTAAGAAAAATATTTTGTCAGTGTAGTGGATTTCTAACAGGTGGTCAACTTGTTACCTTCAGTTGAATTGAACTGGTATGGTGCTGGGTGTGGGGGGCCCATGTGAGAATTGTTGGTAGCAGAATAAAAGACAGCACAGGAAAAGCAGTGCTGCATGCTGTTAGGGATGCTCTTTGGAGAAGGCTGTTGAAGCTGTTTGGGCTGTTGGAAGCCATCGTTTCTCCAGGGCTGTTCCACTGCAGGACCTTATCATGCTGGCTTTCCTGACAAACTTGGCTGTTCTTGTCAGAGGAGGAGCTGAGGACCTCATTGTTGCTGAGTATTTCTAGGTTCCTTTTGGGGGAACTCTGGTCCTCATCTAGAGCATCCCTTCCTGGTTCTGGAGCGGAAGGTCATATACATCTTAGCCTTGCGGAGAAGCTTGTTCCATTGGTTTTCTTCATGGGAGCTCAGCTTTTCTCATTGCTGAAGGAGGTTGGGACCTCACTGTTGTTGAGGACGGGTATGGTATCTTTGGGGAGCTCTTGTGCTTACGTTGAGCATTATTTCCTGGTTCAGGTTCAGACACCTCAGCTTGCTAGCACAAATTCTTTATCATGCTGGCATGGACCTTCTAGCTTACACCATTGAACTTCAGGCCTTCCCTCTCTAGATTCATGAAACAGGCTTATATGAGACATTGTCATGGGCTCTCAGCTCCCAGTTGAACTTGTGAGAGGCATTGTTATGCAATAGGTTCTCAGCTAAACTCATGTTGAATAATAAGATCAAGGCGTTTAGCTGGATTCTTTGGTCTTTAGTGTGTGGACAGGTTTCTTAATTTGATTCTTAGGGTGATTCCTTAAAAATCACTATTATAAAATGTGTCCTATATTACATTGTTCCCCTTGCAAAAAGCCAAATCTTGAAATTCAGTTACTCTTCAAACACAGGACTAATATTAGAATATATAAAGGACTCAGAAAATTAGACCACTTAAAATGAAAGACCCAGTCAACAAATGGGCAAGAGAAATGCATGGACATTGTACAAAGGAAGAAGTGTAAATGATATATTGCATATGAAATAGTGTTTAACATCTCTTGTTATTAAAGGAATGCAGGTTAAAATAATGTCAAGATTCCAACTTATGTCTTAATGTATGACATCTTAAAGTATAATATATGTATCTTTAAGAAATCAAATAGTAATGAATTCTTGCCTGGATGTGGTGAAAAATAAAGTTTCCTATATTGATGGTGGAAAGACAAACTAGCAAAACCATTATAGAAACCAGTTTGAAGATTTCTCAAAGAACTGCAATTAGAAATTCCATTTGATGCAGCTATCTCTCTTCTAGGTTAGTTCCGCAAAGAACTTATGGCATCATGCTACACTAAAATGTACATGCCAATGTTTATAGCAGCACAATTCGTAATAGCTAAATCCTTAAAACAATGTGTATATATTATATGATATTATATTATATATATATATACATATATATATATATATATATAATTTGGCTATAAAGAATAAAAAATTTGAGACATTAATAGAAAATACAACATTGAGTGGAATAAACATAAGATTAAATAGCATATGCTTTTTCTTGTTTGAATTAGGCAAACTCTAAACAAAGAGAAAAAGGATGGATAGAAAAGGACAAAGGGATATATTTCTTGAAATAAGAAGGGGCCAGAAAACAAAACAAAACAGGATAATGAGCAAAAGATATAGAGAAGAAGAAGGGAAAATAAGTACAATGAAGATCGACTGTGCAGAGGGATCTAATGACTTCCATGAATATAAATACCCTGTGTCATAACATGAGCCAAGACAATATTTACAATAATAAAATTTGGGTAGGGGAATTTGCGCAGGAGGCATGGGAATTGAAAGAAAGAAACAGGTGGTAGTGTGTGCATGTCCCCAATCCTTAGGATGATTGTAAACTGCCTGCCTGCAAACATGCTTTAATAAAAAAGTTAAACAGTTGGAACAATGAGCTTTTTATTTTTTTAATTATAGAAAATGTGTCAATGATATTGTTTGGAAAAATAAGAGTGTGGTTTACGTATGTGGTGTGCAATTGTAAAGAAACTTGAACTAGATTTAAATCACAGAGTAAGCTTGCTTCCGTTGACCCTTTTGCTAACACTGACTTTAACATAAGGGTTGCAGATTTCCACGAGATGATCAATTCCTTCCAAAGTGTTAGAGATAAGTGTCATTTTTCTTAAAGCCTATCTCAGCTTCCTGGTATCTGTTTTGTACCAATAAAGTAATCAAGATTGGGGCAACGACAACCTTATCTGTCTTTCTATGGCACATTCAAGATTTATTCTCCTGATGTCTGTCTGATTTAGTTTCATGCTAGTTTCTGGGCTTCTGCATTTCTATTTTCTGCCTGTCTTCTGTGGGAGTAATCTGCCAAACTACGTCATGGCAGACCAAGGCTCTGTTACCCTTTCCTGGTAGCTCTCCATGTTTTATTTCCTGTAGGGGACAGAAAAGAGATTCATCACTTAAAATTTGTATCTTATTTGTTAAGAGAATAAAAAATAATAGCAAATATTTGAAATGATATAGAATTTCAAAAAGCAAGATGATAGGAATTCAACAGTGCTTATTATATTACATTTGGTGTGTCTTCAAATAAGTTGTTCAGGTTACCAATATAAGCATGGAGAATTGGTCAAAAACTAAGTATTAACTGTTCCTTGCAGAGAATCATTAGAAATTAGTACAATTATATTATTACAATTCATAAAATTATAATATGCAAGTTTTATACAATGGAGAGTTACTCAGGTATAAAGAAAGATAAGCTTAAGGTTTTTATAGGTAAATGGATACAACTATGGATAATACTCATGAGAGAAATAATCCAGATGCACTTGTGTAAACCTAGTGTCTCCCCAGTGTAAGAACCTGAGAGAGCAAATAAAATCCAAAAGGACAGTTGAAATTGTGAAAGGGAAAGAAACTGCTTAAAAGGAAATAAGAGCTGAATCAGGGAATGGAGAATCAAAAGAAAGAAAGGGAAAACATACTTCTTTATTCAGTGTATTTTTTTTTTTTTTTACTTTAAAGTCTATCCAGGAAAAGAACACAAAAGAGTAGAAGGCAGTGTATGCCACTGTTTTATCAGGATGGACAGGAATAAAAAGCAGAAGGAAATCTGTACTTAACACTGATTACTCTCAAATCTATGGTGGACTTATTTTGTCATTGTGCAAATCCCCATGAGATATCTTTATCTTAAATTCTATCCTTGATAAATCCATCTGTAGAGAGGCTTATTTTGATTTATTAGCCTGCCTTTTTAAAAAGGTTTTGCTTTAGACACTGGATGTTTCCAGTGTCCAACTGTATAAATTTTTCTTGGCTGGAAGTGAATTATTTGAGACAAAATGCAGATTGTCTTATATTTGACCCAGAAAGAATCTGTAAAGAAGCGTGTGCCTATAACTTCCCAGTTTAGATCAAGACATCACTTTTGGCCCATCAGAGAGCATTAACCATTGCACATGCATTCTGTGGAGCCATTACACTGGCACCACTCATTTGAATATTTGATTAAAGATATAATTATACTTTTACAGGACTAAAATAATA
Source organism: Myocastor coypus (assembly GCA_004027025.1). Lineage (NCBI taxonomy): Eukaryota > Metazoa > Chordata > Mammalia > Rodentia > Myocastoridae > Myocastor > Myocastor coypus. Next base: position 7,079 of record PVJA010052303.1, read on the forward strand.
TAATTGCTTTCTGAAAGTGTTTGCAAAGCTATTTTTTTTTTTTTTACCAAAACTGGTTACAGAAACACAATATACGTCTTTTTTATGAACTATTGAAGTTTTTATTAAAGGATGAAATTATTTTCATTACCTCATGAAACTAGATGGGGTTTTGTCACTATCTCAATAGACAGAATGAGGCAGAAGTGGTATTGCTCAATATCTGTGGCTAAGTTATGAAAGACAGTACAGACGTAATTTCTGGAGCATTTGATTTTAGCCACTAGGTCATGTGGAGACTTAAAGCCATATGTAAATGTACCCTCATGTTCCTAGCTGAGGTCCTCAAAATAACCAGTATTGACTATAAGACCATAAGAAACTTATGATAGTTAGAGCTCAGGGACTTAGAGCGACCCCAGCCAATGCCAAGGTGAACAAAGACTAATTCTAACTAGTCTTAGATTGTTCATGTTAAGCAAATGTCATTCTATTTATCTGTCTATCTATCTATCTATCTATCTATCTATCTATCTATCTATCTATCTATCTATTTATTTATTTATTTATTTATTTATTTATTTATTTATTTATTTATTTTGAGACAGAATCTCATTATACAGTTCAGGCTGGCCTTGAGTTCACTTTTGTAGCCCAAGCTGGTCTCGAACTCACACTGATCCTCCTGCCTCAGCCTTCCAAGTGCTGGAATTACAGGTGTGTGCCACCAGCAAATGTCATTTTAAGCCACAGAGTTTAGCATAATATGTTACTAGAACAGTTTTGATTTTTTAAATAAAAAGATATATTCAATTCAGTGAATTTGGATTTGATCATTATGAGAAACATTAAACTTTTTATAGTTATAAATAAGTTCAACTTGCTTTGCTGTCCTTGTCCTTTTTATCAGTGGGGTCCCTTTTAATATTTTTCCAGGGATATAAGCAAAAATTGGTTTCGTAGTCCCATTTTCTTTGAAAAAGGATGGCTTTGAATTAGACTAAATTTTTCTGATTTAGAGACTAACCCCCAAACACATTTTACAGTAGATACATTTTAGCTTATTTTGCGATATGTTTTGTTACCTAATGGTGAAAGATGAAGATTTTATTTTAATTTATCTCTTAATAGACTTTATAGACATTTCTTCTATCTCAGACTGTTTTATTTATTGCTTTAGTAAGCTATGTGGATTAGTATTATATTTTTTATTTATTTATTTATTTATTTATTTATTTATTTATTTATATTTTTATATTATGACTGGATCAACCTGACCTGGGGGTGGGGCTGGTACAGCATGTGGTGCTGGAGATCAAATTGTGGTCCCTGTGGTTGCCTGAGATTGCCTATGCAAGCACTTTAAACTGTTGAGCCGTCTCACTGGCCCCAGTATAAAATTTCTAAAAGGGCCATTCAGAACATTTTATCAAAGTAAACTTTTCTGTTATGACAGTCCATTCATCCACATATCCAAGCATCTATTCATTTAATGTACATGTATCAAGAAGCCATTATATATGTGGCACTGGGGACCAAAGATGAGAATTAGGTGACTTGCCTTGCTAGTTCTACAGTCTCATGAAAAGGAAAGGCAAACATGTAAATAAATTAATTATATGACACTCATTCATTAACCTTCTAGCACATTTCCAGCATTGTGACAACCTCTAGTTCTAACACAGTAAAGGAAACAGGACATAGTCTTTATCCCACAGATGAGGAATGATGACAGAAAACCACGTAATGACAGTAGTGTAGCGTTGAAGCAAGAGTTGGAGGAGTACTTTTAGGCCTGACTCCTGTATCCTATAGGCATCCAGATAAAGAAAGATTTGCTATGAGAGCTCAAGTTAACTGGAAATGCAGATTTGAAGTGGCGAGGGAGAGAGCAATACACACTTTTGAGAAAATAAATTAAATTTACTGTGGCAACAATGGTAACCTGAATGGCAATAATAGTGAAAGTCAGCCTGTAAACATAGATAAGGTCTAATGGACAATCAGAAGCGTTGAAGAGATGAAGCACTACAGGAATAAGTTGAAGATTGTGTGTGGCCTTGTCTAGGTCAGGAGCAATCAATAAATCTCTGCGGAGTAAGCCTAAACCTGGGAAATAGCTGTCGGCACAGTTTTGGCCAGAAATGGTAATGGTGTCAATGAAGACACTGGAGGTAAAAGTGGTAATTTTTTATATTTGTCAGTATAATATATAGAGAGGATTGTTTTGAAAGTGCAAGGGGAAGGATGAGAAAAAGGGAACAAATCAGGGTGAGGTACAGATCTCTGGCCTGGCTCAGTAATTATACGTGTTGCCATTAAATTAGTATAACTCTTCTTGAGAATGCATTTGTCTCTACAAACAAGGTAATTAATGCAGTATTAGTCCTGTTGGACTTGAAGCTTTCATAAGACATTGGGATGTCCCAAAAAATGTTAGTATACATTCACTTTAGCCAAATAAGATGTTCCATATATGAGACAGGAAGTCAGCAATATGGAATGGATTGTTGAATGGAAGAAGGTGGAAGAAGGTGGAAGAAGAGAGAATGTAATAACTAGTAATGTAGGATAGGAATAAAATTAAAATGCATTAAGATATTGAATCCTCCTATTAAAAATTGTAATACTAGTGGAGAACCTAGAGAGAGTAAAGTGATGAGGGAAAATGATGAAAGAATTCCATATCCATGTACATCTGTCAAAATGAAATTAATTACTCTTTATGATAAATATTAAAAAATCAAAAAGTGAGAAAAAATGAATCCAAAGACTAGCAATATGTAGAATATAACAGAAACTGATAGCAGGAGAAATATATCTGTTATCTAGTATCTATTTATCCTATTACCTACCCATATTTGCTAGAGATAGCCAGTGATTATTAGTGTTTACAGAAATTAATATTTTTAAAGAACACAGAGTAGAACACTTCCATATTTTAGTGAGTCCTAACAAGTTTTTTTTCTCTTTTTAAAAGCATTGTCAGTTTCTATGGTGTGCCCTCCTCAATACAGAAAGACTCACACAAAGAGGTATTTCAGAGTTCTTCACAGGTCTCCAAATACCACATTTCCTGAACAATTTATAATTAGTTTTGGAGATTTAAGCACATATTAAAAACGAATTCTGCTTATTCTAGGAAATCACTTGTGAGATGAAGGCATTGTTTGTGTTTCCTCCTCAAAATGCATCCTTCAGGTGCTAATTTTAGAGTTAGTTAAGAACTAGCTTGACCTCAAAAGTTGAAAAACTTTATGAAATTATCTGAGGATTTCGAAGATTTAGTCTCCTTTCTGCCTATGAGTCACATTCTCTTTCCCTCCTCCTCTCTCCCTCTCCTATCTACTTTCTCCTCCTCAGTTATCATAAATCAACGTTCTGACAATAGGAGCTTAGAGAAATAAGAGAGGATAGAAGGGCACGCAAGGTGCACATACACCAAGTGCAAGGGAATTCCTACCCTATCGATGCAAGAAGATTTGGTGCTGTCCTCACACAGTCTCTTTGGCCCTGATGAGAGGTTGGTTAATTAATTGCTTCCCAAGTACATATACAGTGAAGCACAAGGAGGTGGAACTTGTGGTTTTAAAGACCGAACTACTTTACTATGCTGTTCAGTCAGTTAAACCAGGAAATAGTCAAGTAACTGAGCACATAAAATTGTTTTACCTGTGTATCAATATAGGTCAACATTGTTATCACCTAGACCTTCAAGAAGAATATGTGTTTCATCACTTAACAGATATGGTTTGTGTCTAGATGTCCCTCCAAATCCTCATATATTTATAGGGATCAGGGTTTTCCAGAAGTCACTGAATGTAGTTGGAACTAATTAGTAGCACAAAGCTGGGATACAGGGTGACTGAGTGCTGGGTCACTCTACTCGTTAGATAGGCACTGCCCAACCCTGGCAGTCTAGAAAAGATAGCAGGGACAGAAAAAGGCTGTTTTCCTCCCTTTTCTTTTACTCTTGTTGCTTCTGTTCTCTTTTCCTGCCATGCACTATTGCCCCTCTGCCATACATCGCCCTGCCTTGGAGCCAGCCAGTTATGCACAAAAACCTGTAGAAAGTATGAGCTTAACAAACTTCCCCCCTTAATTTTGGGTGGGTGTACTTTATCTCAACAATGAGAAAACCAACTAAAACACTAGATATACAAAGACTGCAAAAATCAGTGAATATCTAGTGAATATCACCATAAATAAAAAGTAATATAGATTTTACTTCTGGACTGGGTAACAAGTTTAATCCATGAAGTATTTGTTTTGTTTTTATCAGAAAATCACATAAAAATTCACAAAATGAGCAAAAAAAATACACATTTTATTTCGTTATCAAGGATCCAGTTTACTTATTTACTATGTTTCCTTATAATAATCATATTTCGATTTTTAAGATTCACATATGTGGTAATTAAAAAGCTTCATTAAACTTGATTTTACATGCAACTATTATTATAGTTAACATCCTTCCTCTTTCTGCTGCTTAAGACTTCTCTTTTCCTCCTTGAAACCATCATGCCTTTAGTTACAGTGTTTTCTAAAAGCCCTTTCACAGGTTGTCATATAGAAAGCAATATGAGATATCTACCAAGCTCATATTACTCCCAAAATTCATTTTCTTGATAAAATTAGCAATGCATTATGGTTAGTAGGTGATTGGAACTTTTACAGAGATCTTAAAGAATTGAATAGTGACAAAAAGAATGCACATAAAAAGCAAGAAAAACATATTAAAAAATGAAGCCTGATAATTGAAACCCTCCATAGTAGAAGTGAAAGAGAAAACTGGGATAGTAAACATTTGGAAAACTGAGTTATTTTTCCATGATGAGACCAATTTGTTGGAACATAATACTTGTTTAGATTTGGATCTGATCCAGTGAGTTGTATAAGTTAATCTCAATCCTTGAAGGATCTTTTTACCTTTCATTCTTGTTGTACTGGAATAGCTAGGGAAAAACTTGTGAGTGCATGGGGCCTGAAAGTTCATTTATTCATTCTACATTTCACCTACTAAATGCTTCTTTTGTGTTTGGCTCTTGCAATGTGGCAGTCACAAGAATGTGATGAGATTATTGGAGTTTATTTTATCGAGGCACAAATGAATAATAATTAAATAAGCACATGAAGTGTTTCAAGAGAGAGACAAATACATGCATTTGATTTTTGAAGACAGTGATAGTGTGATAAAAAAGAAGCATTGCTTTTTCTCTTCCCTCAGAATCCACAGAGTCTGCTAGCAAAATCTGCAGTTCTGTTTCCATAATATATCCAGAATCATATACCTTTTAAATCCTGATCATCCCATGCTAGTCAAGCCAATATCATCTTTCGCCTCAATTATGACAGCAGCCTCTGATTCCTCAACTTTGTGCTTTACCTTACCTGTAGCCTGTTTGCATGAAGCTACAATAA
>PVJA010052304.1:0-12364 GCA_004027025.1 Myocastor coypus
GATCTGGGAATATAGCTGCATGCCACCACACCCAGTCTTGATTGCTGTCTCAGTACGTCATGTGTCCTGGAGTCGGGGCTGGTGCAGCAGGCCCAAGAATCAAATTTCTGGCTCCTTTAGGTGCTTGCAGACACTTTAATCCTCTGAGCTATTTGGCCGGCCCTTGATCTTGACAAATATAGAAAATGTGTGAAGAAATTTTGTTATGGTCATTTATTTACTCTATATCAGCAACTGCATACTGGGTAAAAAGCCTATCAACATGAGGAATGTGAGAAGAGCTCTACTGCTCTTTCGTTATTTACCATATGAGAAGTCACACTGTTGAGAAGCCTCTAAACAGAAGGCAATATATGAAGTCTTTTATTAGTAGCTCAGACTTTATTAAGCATGGGAGAACACATACTGGGAAAACAACCACATCAATGAAACAATGCAGAAAATCCTTTGGCAGTAGCTGTCCATCCATTGTGTCTGAGCATTCATCATTGTAAGTATCCACACTGGTAAAACAAAACAAAACCATGAATATAAGGAACGTGGAAAGTCTTAACTTGTATGAATTTCAGCTTCATATCAGGATGTTCATTATAGTGAGAAACCCTTGCATTTAAGGAAGGTGGAAAGGCTTATGGACTCATTTATTCCGTTCTGAGGTAAAGTCTTATAAGTGTAAGAAATGTGGGAAGAGATTTTAGTTAAGCCAAATACCTTGCTCAATATGAAAGGTATCATATTGGTGACAAATCTGAATATAAGGAAAGTGGCAAGTTCTTATATATTGATTAGCCCCTTTCTCAATATGGAAAAATTCATGTGGGAAATATATTTTTGCCTCTGAATATAAGAAATATAGCAAGGCCTCTATTTGTTGCCAAGACCTTACTATTCATCCAAATGTTCATACCAGTATGAAACTATGAAAATAAGGAATGTGATAATCTTTTTTGTATTGACAAGGCAGTGAGTTCCAATTTTCTGCCAGTATTAGGGTGCCTGGCTAAAAGAAAGAGACTGAAACAAATGCAACAGGTATCTGGGTAGATTAGTTATTCACAGGGAACAAAAGGCCATGAGGAAGCAAGACCTTGGTGTTCATTCATTACATCTGTGTCACTGATAATGGGGGAGGAGTTGTGGGTGTTTCCTGGAACAGTAAAGGTGGCTGTGATGGGCTAGGCAGAGCTAAGCATACTGGAAAGGATGAGACAAGGAGCAATAAAGAAGTTGTAGTTTCTTCAGGCGCCTTACTGACCCAAGAGGCTTTACTGTGCCCTGTGAGCCCCCAGTGTAGGGCTTACAGCTGTGCCCAGACCAGGGAGTTTCCATGTTCCCATCTGACTGAAAGGGCAAGACTAGGACAGCCTCAGACATTCCTTAGACTCAATTTATAACCTGGGGGGCTGGGAAGACAGCACAGCACCTGTCTGGCAAGTTCAAGGTTGTGAGTTCGAATCCCAGTTCTGCTAAAAAAAAAGAAGAAGAAGAAAATTATAACCTGTGATCCCAACATCTTTGAAGGACGTGTCTCACATGCCACATCAGAAGATTAATGTTAGCCGGGCGTGGTGGCGCACGCCTGTAATCCCAGCACTCCAGAGGCTGAGGCACGAGGATCGGTGTGAGTTCGAGACCAGCCTGGGCTACAAAAGTGAGCTCAAGGCCAGCCTGAACTGCATAGTGAGACCCTGTCTCAAAAAAAAAAAAAAAAAGAAGATTAATGTTAACATAAAGCCTTGGGCCGGCAAGGTTGTTCAGTGGTCTGAAGTACCTGCTTAGGCCACCTTGGGTAACTGCAGTGACCATGGTTTGATTCCTGGCACCACATGCTGCACCAGCCCCACCCTCAGGGCAGCCTGAGCTGACCATAATACAAAATCAAAAAAAAAAAAAAGAAAAAACCACCACTAACAACGAAAACATGAAGACTTATCAATGTGAAAAATGTGGAAAGACCCTTATTCAGGCTCCATATTTTGTACAGCATGTGAGACTGCCAACTGCGGGGCAACTCTTTAAGTGTAAGAGTGTGGGAAGGCTCTTAATGTTGGATCACACTTCACTCAACATCAAACAATAGATTCTGGAGAGAAAGCCTATGAATGTCAAAAATGTGGGAAAGCCTTTACTTGTGAAGGCAACTTATTGTGCAGCAGAAATCCTTAAAACAGAGTAATGTGAAAAGGCCGTTAGATTCAGCTCATTCTGTACTCAATAGCATAGGAAACACAAGGGAGGCGAAAAACTTTAATACACATCAGGAAAAACATAAGGCAATCAAATAAGATATTAAGGAATGTGGGAAGTCTTGTATGTGTGGCTCAACCATTGTGCAATACCCAAGAATTTCTACTTATAAGAAACTTTTGAAATCATTCCTACTATTTTTCCCCTCTGATGTTTGGAACTAAAGCTAGTTTCATTCATCCCTCAACTTTTTATTATGTTAAGACAGAGTCTCCATCAGCCACCATACTTCCTGCACCAGGTTCAAACTCATGATGCTCCTTCTTCAGATTCACAGACATCAAGGATGACATGCGCATGCTGCTGCATCCATCTTATCTCTAAGTCAAGCTATTCTATTTATTTTAATTTATTTTCTGCAAGGCTTCACTATGCAGCTTGAACTCATAATGATTCTCCTGTTTTCAGCCTCCTCAGAGCTGGAATTACAAGTGGAAGCAACCACACGCAGACTCAGTAACCGGCCCAGCATGCTCAGGGGTGGGGCTGGTGTGGCATGTGGTACCAGGTATTGAACACTGGCGCCTGAGCCTGGCTCAGCAGGTGTTTGAGTAAAGCAATTCTTATAAGCATCTACTTTTTTCATGTGTATGAAAACACAAATAGTATCCTGTAATCCACAGTTTCAGTTCAAACTTTAAGATAAATTGACAAAGAACAGCGTGATAGCAAAAATTAGCTCCACCTAAAACTTGCCTTTATAATTTTTACTATGGGAATTTCAAGTTAGAAAAGAATAGTAGAAATAATAGTAGAACACTATCTCTGATAAAATTAGAATATGGTTGTGACACATGCTTACTATAAAAAGATATTTTCCTTGCTTTGAGAATGTTATCTCTCTTTGTCTATGCATAATTATTTGTATATTTGAGTAGTTATAGACTTCATCCATTTCTCAGTTACTTTTCACTCATTGCAGGGACAAATACCAGACACACAAAATGAAGAGAAGAAAGGCTTATTTAACTCAATAAGTGGAGGTTTCACTCCATGCTCTGCTGGCTCCAAGGCAAAAGGCAGCAGTTCATGGCCCAGAAAATGAAGAGCAGAGGAAGAACAACAGCTGCAGGATCCATCAAGCCTCTTTCTCTTCCTTTCACATTGACCACAAAGACTGGAGCTCGTCTGACGAACTGGCTCAGCTTCGTTGATGGAGCTTCTGCAAGGAACTGGCACTGCAAAGTTGGGAATTCCTCCGAGGAACTGGGGCCTGCAGAAGCCTTCCTCAACACCTTTATCTACCCTTTCTTTGTGCTGAGTCACTTTGTGGTGGGCCCTACCCTCCCTAGAGCAGTTCCACCACGATATTGCCAAGCTGATCCAGCTAGCTGTCCAACATCTCAAGGTGACACAGTGTCAACCACCACAACCCCTAAACTTCAATCATTAACTTTTGATCCTTAATTTTTGACATGATTAATTGATTGATTGATTTGTTTGTTTGTTTACTTATGGTACTGGGAATCAAACTCAGGATCTTGCATTTGTTAGGCAAGCACTGAGCCACTATGCTATATACCTGACTATATTTATTTTACTTTACTTTACTTTACTTTACTTTACTTTTTTGCTGTATCATGGATTGAACTCAGGACACTGTGCTTGCCAGGCAAGCACTTATTCTGAAGAGCTATCTTGCTGGTATATATATATATATATATATATATATATATATATATATATTACTTTCTTTTTTATGCTATCATCTATATTTCTTCTAGCTATGTTTTATCTATTGAGAATGTTAAAGCTTTCCTTGTGCTCTAAAAATCTATATGAAAATTTACAAGTTGTTTTAAATATTTTTTTTTCTTTCTATTTCTTTTTTTTCTTTCTATTTCTTTTTTTTCTTTCTATTTCTTTTTTTTCTTTCTATTTTTTTTTTAATGGTTATTGTAGGGTCTTACTATGAGCTCAGACTCTTAGGGATACTCCTGTTTTCAGACTCCCCAGTGCGGGGATTACAGATATATGTTGCTACACCCTGGATCCTGTGGCCAACTCAGCCTGCCCTGGGAGTGGAATTGGTGCTGCATGTGGTACCAGTTATCAGACCACAGTTTCTGTACTTGCCTAAGCAGGCACCTTAGTGTGCTGAGTTGTCTCCTTGGTCCTTTAAATATTTAAATATTTATACTGAAAAAAAACTTTTCTTGAATACTAGGGGACAAATTAAGATAAATTATTTAATAATTGGTGACAATAAAATTGAGAACATATCAAATTAGCTAGGTTCAAGCAAGGCATTATTATCAGAGTCTTCCAATGTTATTGATGGACTAAAAAGGAAAATTAAACTGCTACAAATTACTAAAGTAAGCATTTAAATTAAGGGTATCCAAAGAAATTAAGTTGAAAGAAATAAGAATGGTAAAATACATGAAATAAAACTGGAAAAATAAAAGGAAAGAATTAGAATTAAAAAACAAACTGAAGACTGTTGTGAATTCTGAAACTTCTCAGCAAGCATACTCCTTGAAAAATAAAATATAAGCCACAAATAAGGTAGCTCCACAGTACAGTTGTGCATATGTATTTAGTATCTCCAGAAAGTATATTACACATAGTGTATGTAGTACATATAGTACATAATATATGTCTATGTATGTTATTTAAATACACATTTTTAAATATAGAAATATTGAGTTTCGAAAAAACACTTGTAAGTAGAATGGATAAATCTATGTTACAATATCTGATTAATTGTGTTGCCTGGAGAGTTTATATTTAAGAACAAGTGATGCAGCAAGAAAGAACTGATCTCAGGTGGATGACCTCCAACAGGGAACCTCCAAATGATATAGGGAAAACTGATCTCCCAACCTCAAAAGTACCTGGGATGAGTTCGTGTTCTCTAAAACTGAAGAACGAATTTTAGGAACAAATGGAGGTTATGAGAAAAATAGTTTTATTGGGGGAAAGAAAGCTCCTGTCCATCCGAGAGGAATAGGGGTGGGGGTTCATTGAGCCGGTTGTCCCCAGAAAGCTGTTTCTCCCAGGGCCATTTATTGAGGAACACAACATAGTGAGGCAGGTCTAGGGTTATAGAGACATTGGAACTCAGGTGGGTATGAGACAGGACAAATCTATGGTCAACCAATGAGATTACAAAGCACCATTGCTCAGGTAAAATTTATGAAAATCGGGATCCAATGGGAAAGCAAGTCATGTAGCAAGCAGTCACTTATTGGGCTTGGACTCAAGACTCTTTCCAGGCCCTTTCAAGGTGACTGATGCATATTTAACATGTCAATCCCTGATGCCCTTAAGGAAGTATATAGCTGCTTTTATTTACTCTTGTCTAGTGCTCTGGCCCAGAGCTGAAACATCTCCCTCCCTCTCTCTCTCTCTCTCTCTCTCTCTCTCTCTCTCTCTCTCTCTCTCTCTCTCTCTCTCTCTCTTTCTCTCCCTCTTTCTTTCCCTCTCTCTCTGTCTCTCTGCCTCTCTCTGTCTCTCTGTCTCTGTCTCTGTCTGTCTCTCTCTCTCTTTTCAAAGCTATAAAGTCACCTTGTCTTCCATCTTGTGTCCTTGAGGGCCTGGCCCCATTTGACTGCCTATAATATTTCTAACTAATTCAGCTGCCTACAGCACAGGTAGGTGTAGGATGAAATCTACACTGTGCTCTTAGTTTGAGGAGGTCTGAAAAACAATATTAAGAAGTCATTAATGATTAAGAGATAAAAATATGCCAGTATACATGATGAAAAATAAATATTGACATAGCAATTACATATTATATTATGTTATTAGAAGTGACACATATTAAACAACATGATACAAACATTCAGGGACTGTAACACAGGAAGTGATTAGTATATGACTAGATCACAAAACAGATAGGATGGGCCTTCATTATGGCAGATGATATGACTATAGAAGAAAAGATTTTATCGGTACTTTGAGGAGTAAGTGGAACTTTAATTCTATAAATAAAACTCATTTGCGTTATAAAGGCACATGGATCGCAAAACTAATCATCATAGATATAAAGAAAATGAGAGGGTGGTAGGATCATGGGAAATGTGTGTAGTAGAATGGAAGTCATTCCTGAGGAAATGTTAAAAACTGAAGGTCAGATTTAGGTTATGAAAAAAACAAGGATGTGACTGGCATAGTTGTTTTAAGGAAGGAGAAGGCAAAAATTTTGAGAATTTGTCAGCTGAGAAAGTAAGATAATATTTGAAAGAGTTGAACAAAATTTTACTTAGCAATTGGAAGTTCGCACACTTTTTGAGTGTAATATGTAGAAGTAATGAGAAAATGAGAAAGTGGCTAAGGAAAAAGAGTTCACAGAAAAGATTTGGCAAAAGTTAGAGCTGGTGTAACGTATTTCCTGCATATGGTTTTCCCTTGCTTTCTGTTTTATTATTGTAGTTTTATTTTAAAATTGAAATGTAATTGTAATGCATATTTATATTTTACTGTGTAGGACTGTGATATATCTAGGAATCATGTAATGATCAAATTGGAATAATAAACACATCATCTCACATACTAATATTGTGACAAACACATTTGAATTAGTTCGCATTAAATACTTTCTGTATTTATTTTACTTTATCATATCTTCCCTATTGTGTTATAGAATGCTAGAAGTCAATCTTCAAGTTCAGTTCTATTTTTGAAAATTTTTTATTACTTTTGATAAGAAACAACAATATGACAGTTTCAAAACATGTTAGTAGTACATTCACAATAATTGATACAATGAATATTGTCCTCATAGTAGTTATACAGAGCACATGGTGTAGAGGTGATAAATTTTCTAATTAATACTGGTCAAAAAAATGTTTTCTTCTCTTTGAATTTTGAGAAAGTAGTTGTATACATAGTCCAATATTTCATAATTGCAGTGGGTTGTTGATGAAACTGGCAATGTTGGAAGCTGTTGATTTAAGCCTTTTACTGCTCACCATACTAATGTAGCTTTATGTTTTATGCCTTGTAGGCAAGTTAAAGGAAGATATGTATAACAAAACATATAACTTTTGTATCTTCCAAAGTCAGTCACATGTACAGTACTTGGTACAATAGTTGACAGTGTCAACCATCTGGATGAGTCATGGCCATTGCTTCACCAGTTTGCTCTCTGTGAAAGCCTGATACAAGGTTTTCTTTCTATGTGACTCTCTTTAGGCACACTCTACACCTTCAATCCCTTTACTCTGTGGACCCATAATCTCCTTAAACAGAAACTTTGGAAAACCACTGAGTTATAGGATGTTACATCATAGGATCTGTTCTGTCCTGAGTCCTCAATGACCTTGAAGGGCTAGGGCCAAAATATCGCCTGTCCTCGTAGCTTTTCTAAATCAGTACACAGTGATGATCCTTTCACACACCCAAATTCTTCCTTGTGTCTGAATATGTCAGGAGATCTAGCTTTGCTCCTGTTAAGTGTCACAGATTGGGGAAGTTCTATTATAGTCAATTCAGTCATACAGCATAGTCTCTTTCCATGGACGGATCTTGTCAATAATATGAAATAAGACTGTATGATACATAAATGTTCACTGTTTCATAATTAAAGATAGAAATGTTATAATAAAAAACTACACAGCATTATTTTTCTGTTTCTCTGACAGTATACTAGATTTATTTTGTCTCATGGCATGAGCCAATGACTTCTTGGCTCCCTTGCACTTAGCCCTAAGGCATGCAGAAGTGTTATGGCAAAGGAAAGGCATTCATCTCAGGGAATCCAGGAAACAGAGAGAGAAGAAACGAGTCAGAGAGAAAAGGGGCTCAGGACAAAATGTACCCCCAGGACCACTCCCTTCAACCAGGCCCCACTTCCTGCTTCCCTCACCTACCAATAATGTTACCAAATTGTGATCTCATTCAACTTGATGCCTGACTTGGTGGAGTTTGGAGCCCTCATGACATCACTTTCCAAAGGGCACTCCTGCAATCAAACTTTGAACACGTGAGCTGTCTGGATGTATAATGTTGGAATTTAGACTTAACACACAAATCCACATGCTAATGCCAAGATCAGAGTTCTACTTTATCACCAATAACCTTGTTATTGCCATGACTTGATGACTCTGAGTAAAACTATAATGAACATAGGAGTTCAAGATCTTCTGCTCAGAAATAATCTAGACTCTACTACGTTTTCATGAAACCAAACTTGAAACTAAACTTGTATTACAGGTAGATACACATAGTGACTTCAACTAATCACCTGCTCTTTGATAGATTTATAGTTCTCTTATCAAGTAAGCTATTTAAGCTGCATCAACTTCTTTGTTCACCTATTACTCCACATGCCATAATAGGGCTAAATGTTTCTTGAGTAACAATATCTTTTCTCTCAATTACTTACCACTATGAATTGTAGACACACAACAATTCCAAATTGTGTATTCTAATTAAAAGTTTTATGTTTATTTTCCATTCTGTTGATTAATTGATTGTTCTAACATTTATTCACCTAACCTCTTTAATATGTTTTGTCTGAATATAGTCACATAAAGTTACTGTTATTGTATTAAATTCATAATATATTTTCATATTTATGTGCTGTTTTAGGTTTTTCATTCCATTTTTCTTACTGACCGTATTATCCTCATATCTATGATATCATCTTTTAAAAAAATAACTATCAGGTTATGCTTATAAAGTATTACTTCAATTGCAAAATTTAGTTTTGAGTAAACATTGACTGTTCTCAAAATGTCAAGAAATATAGATTGATTTATACTGAACATACAGTCATCAGTGTTTTATAAAATTTATAAGTATTTTTCAAGTATAGAAAAATATAAAGACTTAGGTTAAATGTAATATTATATATATATATATATGTATATATATACATATATATATATTCAAGAGATGCTGAAAGTTGAATTTACTTTTTAAAAGTTCATTTGCCTTCCTTTTCTTTTTTACACATTCTCATTATCTTTTAAGCCAGAAAAACAAAATTGATCCTGTGGGATATATGAGGAATAAACTAGTTGCACTCTTTTCATTCATGGCCTAGCAAGATCTCAAGCTGATACATATGATTGCTCCAGGTGCAGAATCTGATTGCTCTCATGAAAAGAGTGAAAGGATGATAATGAGGGAATCACCTGCGCAGAGAGTCCATGCCTCCTGGGTTTGCATATATAGGGTAATAGAAAAAAGAAAGAAATTACACAGAAAAAAATAGCAGAATGTGGGTTGACTGAAAGGCAGCCAAGGCATGTGAAAAAAGCACAGCACTGCGGAACTGGATATACTTCCACAGCACGATCCAAGCACGGCTGTCTCTCTCCCAGTTATATGTATATACAGGATCTGTGGCTTAGTGAGGAGATCATTTTAAAGTGATATATGACTATACAGAGTCTATGAAAAGTACTAGTGTAACACTTTCAATTATTTTTGTTTTTTAATAACCTGCAGAGTTCCAAATGACATTATAATAATGAAAATAAAATAATTTCAAAAGAAGTGCTGCAATATGCTCAATAAACATTATTCATGCAAGTTATGACTTCACTTGCTTATTTTAAATCTTACTAAAAAGGTAATATAATAGAAAACTTTACACATCTTTATTACCACTTCTTTATTACATTTCCATAATATAGTTAACCTGTCTGTGTGTGGTGGTGTGATGTGTGTGTGTATTTGGTTCTGACAACTGGACCCAGGAGAACTCTCCTGCTGAACTCAGCATTTTTTTGCAAATTAATTTATTTTCACTATTGTGGGATTAATTGGGATAGGATCTTGCTAAGGTATACAATTGGGACTTGAACTTCTTATTCTGCCTTAGCTCTTCTCAATGCTGGGTAGGCTATTCTTTGAAAAACACAGTACGCTGAACTTTTACAAAATGTCAAAGTTAATTCTATTTGTGCCACAGTTGACTATGCACCAAGGGAAACATATTGAACCTTATCTACCCTGTATATTAGGAAGTGCTACTGACTGAAGTTGAAGATAACAAGCATATTATTCTAGGATAAATTACTATTCATTTTCTATTTCCCATTATGCTTTACACAGTGGCCTATTTTGGCAGTTACTGTAGTTTTTCTTAATTATGTGCTGTCATCTAAAAAGTTCCCTAAGTATAGAGTAAATTGAAGTTATTATTCACTTCGATATTGCCAGTGGTTAGCATGATAAGTATCTAAGGAAGTGCTGTACTAAGTAACGGTTTACGGAGACAGGTCGATGAAAATATTGATTTAGTAGTTTTCAGACTACAAATTTGCAGATTAAAATATATATCATTTTCTCTTAATTTATATAAGAATATTGCATGATAATTTACCTTTCTTCATGATACTTATATTGAGAGGCTGAGAAATCAAAGAACCATATTGTCAGGTGTCAACTGTGCTCATTTGATTCTCAAGATAAGAAGTGACAAATTAAAATGTCGTTGTCAGCAATATATTGTCCTTAGACAACTGTGGCTATATTAAAAGTTGTTACTTTTGAAATATAGATTAATTCATTACTTATCAAGTCTTGGAGAGTTCTATTTAATTATACAAATATCCATCAATGATCATTTCTAGCACATTCAAGCATTACTTTTGAATCCACTTTCTTTTGTTTTCTTTAATATGCTAAATTTTATAATGTTTATTCCTTGTATTTTATGCATAATTTGGACTATATTTTTGAAACTGAAAACATGTCAGAGTGAGATTGTTTCTAGGTATTGCTTACAGAAATAATTATTGATTATAGATAACTATCTGGGCAGTGAACATGTAAAGTAATCAGATATAAATATTATATACTATATCCATATGACAATAGATTCCAATACAGAGCATTGTCTCAGGCTACATTTACCTTCTAGACTGAAATAAACAATCTGGATAAAATGTACAATACCACATTTTATACAAAATAGGTTTCCAGTTGACAGTGGTGGTAGGTTTTTTTCTTCTTTTGTTCTTCTTTTTTTTCTTTTCTTTTGCTATTTATTTATTTATTTATTTATTTATTTATTTATTTATTTATTGATGGCTCAGTCAGACATAAGGGAATGTGTCATGCTCCATGTGGGGCAAGATATCGAACCATGGTCCTCAGGGCCTGAGTTTGCGAAAAGATGTGCTTTAATCCCCTGAGCTATCTGGCAAGCCCAAGTGGTTGGTGAGAGATAAACTGAGATCAGAAGAAGCCTAGGACCTGGAAATCGATTTTGGAGTTTGCATAAGAAAAGAGAAAGCAGGCTGTTCATGGGGGTTCTAAGAAAGGAGGAGACATAAATGAGATTCTACATTGGTTAAAGTGGTTCAAAGTGACAAGACAAGAAAGAAAGAGTTTTATTTGTTTGTTTGTTTGTGGAACTGGGATTGAACTCAGGCCCTTGCACTTCTCAGGCAAGCACTTATTCTATTGAGCTATTTCCCCAGCCCATTATAAAGAGTATTTCAACAAGAACTCTGTCTGTCTGTCTGTCTGACCACCTGAGAACTGAGCATATCTGTGTGAGCACACTTCCTACGAAGAGGAGAAAAACTACTAAAGTATCCCAAGCGAATATTATCTAGTACTTGTGAAGGACTATAAATATCCCTTTGCTACTGTTTATATCAGAATATTTTTGCTAAAGATCCATGGGCTAAAGACTGACTCCTCAGCTTGGAGCTGTTGAGAGGACAAATGTAGTGAGGTAAATTTTTTTTTTTAATTTTAAGATAACTTTTTTTTTTTCAATTCTTTTATTGTATAAATTTAACAATGGTTATATTACATATTTTCATCATCGGATCAGTTTAGATTAATACATATAGGTATATAAGATTGATCAAACAACTAAACATTAACCTTTCTAAATCCACATTAATTTTCTTTTCTTTTCCCCCATTTTTTCTTTGAAAGTTGACATATTGCATATTGTGCTCACAATCATTCTATAGAGTGCAGTGTGTGGGCATGACCCACCTCCCTATTAATGTTGCATAGAAAAAAGAAAGAAAGAAAGAAAAAAAAAACAGGAAAGAATATACTTCTCTTTGGACTAAGAGGAAGCAGATACGTATACAATCAAAGGTTTTGCAATTGCAGTGTGCCACCAGTGAAGCTTGTGACGTTGGAGGCTATTGAATCTAAGCCTCCTAAAGCTCATCTCACCAATCTAGCTCTG
>PVJA010052305.1:0-12460 GCA_004027025.1 Myocastor coypus
GGTAGCATCTGAGGCAGACACACAAGTGCAGAAACTTATAGAGCAACTGAGATCAGAGATAACATCTGAAGTAAAAAAAGAAATACATGAAGTGGAAAAATGACTGGAGAAACGTATGGAGGACATCAGAGCAGAAATAATATCTAAAGTTGACAAAGACATGCCTAAATCAATAGCATCCCAAGTAGGGGAACAACTAGATATAAATTAATACATGTGGGCATGCATTAAAGGAACCAGCATCATGCTAAACTAGTTAAAAGGAAATAAGAGAAACAAATATACACATCAAATTCACACATCCATGTGTGTACACACACTTGCACACACACACCCACACACACACATATCCAGGTACATACATTTAGCAGAAAAAGAGAATGCTGTATTAAGCCTCTAAATTAAATTTTTATTTATTTATTTATTTATTTATTTATTTATTTATTTATTTATTTATTTTGTCTTTTTGAGACAGAGTCTTGTTATGCCGTTCAGGCTAGCCTTGAGCTCACTTTGGTAGCCCAGGCTGGTCTCGAACTCACACCGATCCTCCTGCCTCAGCCTCCCAAGTGCTGGGATTACAGGCATGCGCCACCATGCCCGGCTTCTAAATTAAATTTAAATACTGGTTCATGACATGCAAAATAAAAAAATATTTATGCCAGAAATCAACAAACTACTATCTTTGTATGTTTTACCACCTAGAAGTTTTACATGTCTTAAGTAATTGAAAAAGAAAAATATTTTACAGCACTTGAAAATGACATAAAATGCATGTGTCAGTGTTCATGGCTTTGTGGCTCACAGCCACATGTACTGATTAAAGTGTTGTGTGTGGAAGCTTTCATACTGTAATGGTAGGGCTGACCAAACCTAGAAAGGTTGCAAAGCCTGAAATACGTATTACCTGGCCCTTATAAGAGAAGTTCTAGAATTAGGTTCACTACCATATATCAATAATCTTTGAGGTTACTTTCTCTCTGCGTAGGAATCAGATGCATCTCCACAGAATGACTTCATCAATTTTCTACAAGTTAACAGCTAACTTCATAGAACCTGAGCTCTAATCAACACTAGAGTTAAAGTTATATTCTCTAGAGAATCAGATAATCTTTAAGCAGTTTACTCATTTGATTTTGAAAAGTTAGAGTTTAATCTTTTTATTTTAGGTCATAACCCTTCAAATCAAAGGTTCATTTAGTAACAGCACAGACTCAGTGATCAAAAATTCCTAAAATTTCTCTGAGGGGGCAGGGGATTTAGCTCAGTGGCACGGCATCTGCCTGGCAAGCACAAGGTTCTGAGTTCAATTCCTGGAACCAAAAACTACAACTTCTCTGAGTGATGAATGCTCTCTCTCTCTCTCTCTCTCTCTCTCTCTGTCTTCCCAGAGATCACCTTTCAACCCTTCTGCTCCAACACAGTCCAGGGTACAATATCCTTCCACCTTTCCCACCACCACAAGAAAGACCCCAACCAAGCCGGGAGTGTTGGTGCACACCTGTAATCCCAGCACTTGGGAAGCTGAGGCAGGAGGATTGCTGGGCGTTCAAGACCAGCCTTCACTACAAAAGGGAGCTCAAGGCCACCCTGAACTGCGTAGTGAGACCCTATCTCAAAAAGACAAAAAAAAAAAAAAAAGAACGAACATGGACAGAGGAGGTCAGGTCTTCCTGTCAGTGACATCACAAGCCCAAAATACCTCCTCATCTCCAAACTCTAACTCACCCTGAACCCAAAAGAATAACACACTTGAAAAGAAACATGTGATCTATGAAGATGACACAGTCAGGGACTGTGATAGGGATGGGGACATAGCTAGAGTCCTAGACCCTTACCCATTGCTCATTAAGATCATGATTTTTGTTTTCTTCAGGGATAGCAGGGACTCAAGAGCCATTTTTGCTATGAGATGGGACTCGTCACTGGACTTACAATATATGCTCAGTAGGTACTGGAACAAAGCTTGACCATTATTTTATATCCTTTATTTCTGTATATCTTTGGCCAAGTTTCTTCCCCACTGCATAGGGCTATGTTACTTGGGGAATGTTTGTCTAGAACCTGGACAGGCAGAACTGATTATCCAGGAACTGCATGCTCTCATCCCCCTTCAGACAAGCCACCAAGGTAAGAACCTTACAGGGACATTGAGCTCCACCCAGAAGTCTCCAGTCTCTGTTATCCTAAACCTGTAATCACTTGGACTCCAGAAAGGGTAGAGCCCCTTCTGACTGAGGCAGCCCTTTCATGAGGTGGAAACCAACCCCCCAGCAGATCTACAACACAAGACTGAGAAAATGATCATCTGGACCTCAGCCTATCAGCTAACTCTTGAAAACTGGCCTTTCAGCTGGGTGGGCCACTCTGAACCCGTGTCACAGGGTACCCCCTCCAGCTACCTAAGCTGGACTCCTTCACCATCTCTCCTCTAATTTTCCAATTAAAGTTTCCCCCTGTAAATCTGCACTTCAGTTTTAATTTTCTTTTCTACTAAAGCACAGATCCATGCTAGCAAGCAACAAAGAAGCATGCTGTTTGATCTCCCTTCCCCGACTACTGCTTGACTGGGAAGGCACATTCGAGCTCTCCTGAGCTCCTGGCCTGCTTGTCTGTTGCAAAAACTTAGTGCCACAGTGTTATGGTTTGTGTCTAGTTGTCCCCCCCAAAGCCTCATGCAGTCATGGGGCGGGGACTTTTAGAGTTTGAGACTAACTCATGATCCACTGGGATTATGTGTTTTAGTACTGATGAGATTATGGGTCTAAATACTTCTGGGGTTATGGGTATGTGTACCTTCCCCAGCCTGGGGCGATAGCCTGAATGTATTATAAGAGAGACAGAGAAACAGACTCTCCCTCTATTGCTCTCTGTTGCCGTGATTGGTCAGTCGCCCCTGTTGCAGTTGTTGCTATCCCTGTTGCAGTTGATGCTTTCTGCCCTGTTCCACTCAGCCTTGGGCCAGCCAAATAGGGACTAAAACCTCCAGTAACTATGAACTAAATAAAGCTTTCCTTCCTCCATTTTGGGTGTTGGGTATTTGTCCCAGCAAGGAGAGAAGAGAAACTAAGAAACATGGTACTGACTTCCATACACACTGGGCACCAAGCTCTTGCTCAATAACCATTTTCACAACTGTGGAAGCCAAGTCCTTAAAATAAAAATGGTAAGGTGTGTATTTATTGTTGATTATGTAATGTATCCTATTGGTTCTGTTTCTCTGGAAAATCCTGACTAGCCTACCTATGGTGAATCTGCCCATGAGTAACTGTAACCTAATAAATGTCTTATAATCTGGCTAACGTAGCAACTCATCTTTGAAAAGTAGAAATAAAGGGTAACCCAAGAGTCAGATAGTGGGGTCCAGCCCCCTAAGGGAGAGAGCTTCAGAGGGTAGAAGGCACTGCAGACTCTCTTCTGCATTCTACCACCAAGCACCAGGGCTCAAAAGCATTACTGGCCTCTGGACTTTGTCAACTTTTTTTCTCAATCTGATAACAAGTAGATTGGACCTCAGTCTTGACCATTATTTTGCATCCTTTCTTTCTATAAATCTTGGGGCCATTACCAAGTAGGACAAACAGTTATCACTAGCACTAAATAGATGCACAAGCTTAGTGCTCCTTAACTTCTTTGCTGCTGTTGATCCTTCAAGGTAAGAGAAAACCTCAGAGCATAGCTGCCTGAGGGCAGAGCTGGGAATCAGAAGCTCTGACTTATTGGGTTTCTACCAAGATCATTGTTCAGGATTCTATCAAGGAAATGCGTACAAGTGTAAACACGACAAAGGCTAGTAGAAGTCTAGGAATCTAAGACTACAAAGCCATTTGTCCCCATACAGTGGTGAGCTGTGTACAGCTGTCATTCCTGTGTCCCATGCTGGAAGCCCAGGGAAGACAGGCAGGAAAAAGAGAACAAGGACAGAGGCACCTGAAAGACAGCTAGGACCACTAGGACAAGAGCATCGTATGGGAGGAGCTGGTGCCACTCCCAGAGCAGTTTAGCAGGCCCTTGAGCCAGCAGTGGGGAGGGCTGAAGGAGGATCCAGGAATCACAGTCCTGCCTGCTGCCCTAACCAGCCAAGTGAGCCTGCCAGATAGGAGACGTCGGTTGCACTGCCTTAGCCCTGGGATATTATGAGGAGCTGTCTCAGTCCTACAGCTCCGACCACATGCAAGTAGAAATCATGATGGCTGCCGCTCCACTCCCACTCCCCAAATGTGCTGCAGGCCTTTTCAGGGCCTCAAGCTGCCCTGGAACCCCTCACAACATGAGTTCTGGGAAACGTAGTTCCATTGCAGCTAAAATGACACAATAAATATCCACCTCAACTTGTTAGCTCTAAATTACTAGCCCAATGAATTTAGGGTGGTGGTGGTGTGTGGGCCAAAACTTCCTTTCCAACAGAGTTAATTTGACTGGATGTGTTTTAGGCCATAAAGCCATTTAATTAAAAGTAACCCTGCAGGACTGAGGGTACAGCTCAGTGGTAGAGCTGTTACCCAGCATGCAGGAGACCCTGAGTTCCATCCTCGCACTGCCAAAAAAACCACCACCAACAACAACACAGACAATGACTTAAAAAGGCAGCTCTGTATATGGCGCTGGCGATGTTGCTGTCAGGAACATTACAAGTGTGTTATCTTTTTCTCTTTGCAGTTGTTGAAATATATTGGGAAAACTCTTGGTCACCCCTTCCTTCACTGGTTCTATTAGAAATAATTGAGAATATTACCCAGACAAAAGAATAGAGTTCTGGTGCACACTGTAACATAGACAACCCTCCAAAATATCACACCAAATGAAAATAGACCTAACACAAAATAACAAGTATGATATGACTAAACTGAGATGAAACACTCAGAATAAACACTAATTCACACAACCCAAAGTAGATTAAAGCAGGTTAGGGAATAGAAAATCATTACTTAACAGACACAGGAGTCCTCTTCAGGATGGATGGAAGAATTCTGGAAAGAACAGCAGTGAGAACTGTAAAAGCATTGCACATATACTTAATGTCACTGAATGACACACTTTGAAAAATTATTAAATTGATAAATTGTATAATCTATTTTAAGCATTTTTTATTTTTAATTGACACATTATACTTATAAATACTGGGTCCAGTGTGGCATTTCAATACATGTGCACAATATGGGAATCAACAGATCAGGAAAATTAGCATATCTATCAACTCCAATGTTTTCATTATTTGTATTGGTAACATTTAAAAATTAGGGGGGCAGGCAGATAGCTCAGAGGTGTTATAACCTGTGATTTTTACCCTATGTACTTCCGTCTTGTACCAAATGTAACTCTGTGAACTCAAGATTCTGTAACTTTCCACTGACACTAAGCCTATAAGGTTCATACAAATGTCTAGCTGCAAAGTTTCTCTTTTCTCCCCTTTTTGCAGGAGCTTCCTTAGGTGGGCTTAGCAACCCAGTTTGTTCCCTGCGTAACCACCCCACAAATTCTGCAATCTCTGTAACAAATGATCATCATAAGTTCTGCACTGTACAGCTCTGTCCGCTATGCCTGAGCCCTCCGCACTTCCTCACCACGAGGCGAAACTAGGGGGTGGGGGTGAAACTGCCATTTGTATGTTTGACAAATTACTCTGTAAATGGGCCATTGTTTTCTAAAATGTCAAATCACAACATGTTCAGTATCCCAGGTGATTGTGCCCTAAACCAGTTCCCAGAAAATTGTCCCTTGCCTTACCAACTCAGTATCCCAGGTGATTCTGCCCTAAACCAATTGTCCCCTGCCTCCCCCAACTTGTGATTTTTTCTGCTTAAATATACCCTAACAATAGCATCTGGCACGCACTCTCTCTACCTGTGAGGGAGTGTAGTGTAGCCACTGGCCCAGCTAAAATAAAGTGCTTCTTTTTTTTTCTTTTTTTTTTTTTTTTTTTTTTTGTGGGACCAGGGTTCGAACTCACGACCTTGCACTTGCCCA
This sequence comes from Myocastor coypus, assembly GCA_004027025.1. Classification (NCBI taxonomy): domain Eukaryota; kingdom Metazoa; phylum Chordata; class Mammalia; order Rodentia; family Myocastoridae; genus Myocastor; species Myocastor coypus. Next base: position 5,968 of record PVJA010052305.1, read on the forward strand.
GCAGGCACTCGTGCCTCGGAGCTTCTTTTTGATTTCTGAGTTACAACAAGGGGCACAAGTGCCTGCCTGGCCAAGTGCAAGGTCCTGAATTCAATCCCCAGTTCTGGAAAAGAGAAAAACACTTAAAAATTTGCTGTACTAGCTATTTTGAAATAAGCAATTAATCACTATGTCTCATAATTGTCCTACTACGTAGTACAGTACTTGCTTGAACTTATTGTCCTTACCCAGCTGCACCTCTAGACCTGATAACCATCCTCTCTCCACCCTGTATCTCCACACATTTTGCAGGCTCTGACAGGTATTATTCTTTTATACATACATTATCACAATAAAAAAATGGTGGTGGGGGTTGTTAAGATTAGTCATGATAATGTTGACTACCTTAAGATCAGTAAAGTTCTGGCTGTGTCTGCTGATGGTTGATATACAGACCAGCAAACTGAGGGGGTAAGACCCATCCCTAATGAAGGTGGTACTAAGCAACAAGCCTGTAGCCTGGACAGAATAAAAAGGGAAAGGAGGGAGTATTTCGTTTTTTGGAGGTGCTTAGGTCTTCACTACTGCCTTTGGATCTTGGTCTCTGGGTCATTCAGCCTTTCAAAGCAGATTCTGTCTCTACACAGTTACTCTACAGCAAGCTTCCTGATCTTCAGCCTTTGACTGGTACCGAGTTTCCAGCTCTCCAGAGCTTTGATGGATAATTGGATTCCACAGATGGCTACTGTTACTGATCCTGTGTACCTACACACTAATTCCCTTTGGGTAATTATACATGTATTTTATGTATTGATTCTGTTGCTCTAGAGAATTCTAACTGATATAGGGATATAGCTCAGTGACAGAACGTTTGCACAGCACGTATGAGGTCCTGGATTTGATCCTTGTTTTGGTTACTTTTCTCTCATTACTGAGACAAAATATTCAACACTCAAAATTAAGGAAGGAAAGGTTTATTTAGCTCACAGTTTGTGCAGGTTTCAGTCCACACCCAGCTGGTTCCAAGGCAGTGGCACATGGCAGAAGGTAACGGTTCATGTCGGTGAAAAACAGCAAGAGCAAAAAGCGGGGAGCAGAAAAAGCCTCTTCCACCGGGCAGGGTGGCACATGCCTGTAATCCCAGCACTTGGGCTGCTGAGGTGGGAGGATCGGTGCGAGTTCAAGACCAGCCTGGGCTTCAAAAGTGAACTCAAGGCCAGTCTGAACTGCATAGTGAGACCCTGTCTCAAAAAGACCAAAAAAAAAAAAAAAAAAAGCCTCTTTCCCTCCCTTATACTGTATGCAAGCTACCCATCCTAGAACAGCTGTAACCCTCACACCCATAATCCCAGCTTTGGACCATGAATCAATAAAGAACTCCAAGATAGCTTGGAGGTCGGTCCAGCAAGCACTACCACCCAAGTTTGATCACCAGTATTGCATATCATGAGGCCCTGGTACCCCAGGCATGCCATGCCTGCCCCAAAACTGGGAGTGGTGGTGCATGCCTGTAGTTCCAGTGCTGGAAAACTGAGACAGGAGGATCACTACAAATCTGAACTGCATAGAGAGACACTATACAAAATAAATTTTAAAAAATTTCTAGAAGTCTGCCCCGTGACTTCATAAGGGTTTGGGGGTCATCAAGACACAAACCATAAGGGGCTGGGGAGATAGCTCTGAGGCACAAGTGCCTGCTGGGCAAGTTCAAAGTCATGAGTTCGAACCCTGGTCCCACAAAAAAAAAAAAAAAAAAAAAGACACAAACCATAATACGCTCCCCAAACTGCAAAGAAAGGAAGAAAAAGTGACAGAAACACAAAAGGAAAGAAAAAGGTCAAGAAGAAAGGGAAGAAGTCAGGCGTGGTGGCACATACCTGTAATCCCAGCACTTGGGCTGCTGAGGCAGGAGGATTGGTGTGAGTTCCAGACCAGCCTGGGCTACAAAAGTGAGCTCAAGGCCAGCCTGAACTGCATAGCAAGACCCTGTTTCAAAACACCCAAAAAAAAAAAAAGGGGGGGGGGGAGAAAAGAGAGAGAAGGAAGGAAGGAAGGAAAGAGGGAGGGCAACATCTCCCCTTCCTGTCGCGTCTGATTTACAAGATCTGTCAGGGCCCAGGTTGAAACACTTGCAAGAAATCCCAGCTACAGTCTGCTACTTCTGCCTCCTCCCTGTAGATGTCAGTAACCCAGCTGGGCAGATGGAGGGCCGTTTTTATCCTGGTCTCCAAAGAATGTTCTCAACAAATGAAAATAGCTTTGTTCAGAGAATTTCCTTTTAAATGTTTAAATTTATTTCCAGCCAAAGCGAGAAGTATCCTCACTAACTAATACCATGGATTCAGGGAGCCAGAAATAACCATGCAGCTCTGAGTCCCCACACAGCAGTGACTGACTCCTGTACCCTCCCATCGGCTCACCAATGTTTAATCAACCTTCAAGGAACCCCCTGAGGTTTCTCCCACCAGGAAGATTCTCACTGCCCAAACATAGTTTGCCCACAGCAGCAGGAAGCTTCTCCTTTTCCTGCAGCCAACACATATCTCCCATTTGGCCATAATCTTTCCTCAATTCCACAGCTACAGATAGATCTAGTTACCATTCTGTCACTGCCACCACCATGCAAGGCACACACACACCAAGTGCCAGGCAGGAGGCAGCCCTACTTACATGAACCTCCTTGTTTACTTTTTTGTTTGTTTGTTTACTCATGACAGCAGTTCTGTAAGGTGGGCCCTATCCTTTCTTTCACTTACAGATAAGGAAACTGAAGTGAAGTTAAAAGTTTTTGCTGGGGAGGTGGCTCAGTGGCAGAAACACTGCCTAGCAAGCTCAAGGTCCTGCATTTGATCCCCAGTCCAAAAAAAAAGAACAGAGTCAACAGATAAGAGAACTGGAACTTGGATTCAACTACAGTGGACCCTGGAAATTCGTGGGGGTTACATTCCTAGAGCACCTGTGAATTGTGAAAAATGATGAATTTCAGACATGGTCAGAGAAATGCTTGTAGATGCCTATTTTTACAGTTTAAACCCTAGATACCTGATATCTCCCACAGTTACCTGCTCATTGCATGCAAGAGCCTGGACTACAACTGTCCGTCATGAGGTAGCCTTAATGAGTAGCTCCTTCTAGAAACTGGCTCAGCAAATAATTGTTCCCAGGTTTGTGGTGCTCCTGCCTCATGCTGGAGTTGGAGTTCTGGGTCTTTTTTGTCTCCAACAAAGAACTGAATGCAACAACCAAAAAAACAGTAGCAAAAGTCGAGGTGTGATGGCACACACCTGTAGTCCCAGCAATTGGAAGGCTGAGAAGGGAGGATTACCATGAGTGTAAGGCCAGAATGTGCTACACAAAGAAGTGTAAGGCCAGCCTGCACTGCATACCGATACCCTGCCTCACTACACAAACGACAACAACAAACAGTAGTTTGTTCATTGGAAAAGTAAAAGTGAGGGGTTAGGGAGAAAGTGACTCTTTAGGGCAAATTTGGGCTGAATCAAAGAGGGAAAAGCAAGATAAAAATACACCCCAGAGGACAGAGTGGGCTCTCATGAAGGGAGCTGTGATGGCAAGCTCTTCACATTTCTGTATCCCCTTATGCAGCTTAAATCTGGAGAAAAATGCATGAGGACATTTATCCCTGGGGCCTGCGGGCAGCGCTGGAATCCCAAGGCTGGGGCATCCCGCTGAAAACCTGCCTGGATTCTCGCCAGAGGCCCACATGTAGGCCTTTGGGAACATTCTGCATGTGTTCTGGGACCCTGTCATAACACATATCAGGCCTACTTCTCCAGCCAGCTTTGCCATGCCCTAACACCAGTCTTAGCAACCTTTCACTCTCAGCCTATTTATATTTTAGATCTAAAGTGGAGCCCAGTGTGGTGGCGCACACCTGTAATCCCAGCACTTGGGAGGCTGAGGCAGGAGGATCGGTGCGAGTTCAAGACCAGCCTGGGCTACAGAAGTGAGCTCAAGGCCAGCCTGAACTGCATAGTGAGACCCTGTCTCAAACAGATAAAAATAAACAAATAAATAAATAAATAAAGTGGATATCTTAGCTAGGTGTGGTGATGCACACCTGTAATCACAGATTACAGCCTTAGGAGGCTGAGGCAAGAGAATTTCTGTGAGTTTGAGGCCAGCTTATGACCTATAGTGAGACCCTTTCTCAAAAAATAAAGGTTTTCCATATGTAGATAGCATATAGTTGGATCATGCTTTTAAATTTCGTTGTGCCAATCTCTGCCTTTTTTTTATGAGCAGAATAGATTTATTTAAAGAAAGAAAGCTTCTGTCTGGGAAGAGAGACAGAGGGGGACCTGAGCAGGTTGCCCCGGAAGTTGTCTTCTTCCCGGGTTTTTATAGAGGAGAGTCATGTGGTGAGGTTGTGGAGAAGACGTGGGATCTTGCCCAGGTGGGTATGGAGTGGGACAAAGACTATGGTCCAACCAGTAATATTACAAGCACCATTGCTCAAGTAAAATTGATTAACATCAGAATCCAATGGGAAGGCAAGTCACATAGCAAGCAGGCAAGAACTCCCCCCATTGAGCTTGGGCTCCTGACTGTTTCCAGGGTCTTTCAAAGTGATTGATACCTACTTAGAGTATCAATCCCTGATGACCATCCCTAGGGAAGTATGTTGTTGCTTCTGTTTATTCTTGTCTTGAGATTTGGCCCACAGTGGAGGAGTATCCATCACTAGTTGGAAGGTGGCCTTGTCTTCCATATTGTCTTTGAGGGCCTGGCCCTGTCTGACTGCTTATAATATTTCTATCTAACTCAGCTGCCTACAATATTCCCCCCTCTGAAGAAGTAACCCGAACTGCCACGAGGGCACCATAGGCGATGACCAATTTGGCTTCTTCAGGCTGAAAGGCGTCATAGTTGTGAACCAGCAGTCAGAGATACTCTCCAAAGGGTCTATCTAAAAGACCTCGATAGCCGGGCGTGGTGGCGCACGCCTGTAATCCCAGCACTCGGGAGGCTGAGGCAGGAGGATTGGTGAGAGTTCGAGACCAGCCTGGGCTACAAAAGTGAGCTCAAGGCCAGCCTCAACTGCATAGCGAGACCCTGTCTCAAAAAGACAAAAAAAATAAAAGACCTCGATAGATAGTCACACATTTTTATCTTGAGTCTGGAAGAAACAAATCAAAGAAACTATTAAACATACATGGGCCAAATAACATCAGTGGAATAATTATCCTTTTATGCTTTATCAACTCTAGTACTACTCAGGCCACATGAACTGCCAGAAATAGGGAAAACACTGAGTGCTCTCCAGTTTGTAAGTGGGGCCACTGGCTGGGTAACTACTGACACCTGTGTATGAGCATCTATTAAAAGTTTAACAGGCTTTCTCTTTACATTGGCAGTTACCATGGGTTCTCTCAGGCTGAAAGGAAAAGACCCATGACCACCTCAATCTCAAACTTCCTCTGACTCCATCATGAACACTTTCTTTTTCCTCTCTAGCAGCTTTGGAAATTTATTTGAAAGGTCCCTTCTCTCTGACAGGCCTTCATTTTCCACCTATAATTCCATTCTGTATACTTTCTACTATGAAACACCTCAACTCAAATTAATTCCTATAAACCCTTTTAACTTTTACAGCTTGTGTCAGGTATATGGGGTTTTAAGGCCTCCTGCAGGCAGCCCTGTTCAAGGAAGGTAAGGGCAATTTCCCCAGTAGTGTATTTTATGACACAGGATTAGACTGACAGAGGTAGCATCTTTGAGGCATTGTCTTGCCCAAGGAACATGAAGATAGCTTCCCTTGTATTGAGGTAGAAGACCTAAAAGACTCAGTTTAGCTGGACTGTATGAGATGGATAGCTAAGGCCTTGTTACATCTCTATAAACAAAATCTGGTGGATCCCAGCAAAAGATATCTAAATGTAATCAGGCATATTTATTATAGGTTTTACCTGTACCATTACCTGGGTTTTGGTATCTTTTAGGAATCAACAAATTTGATTCCTAAAAAGCATGAGCATTTGAGCTAACACTGGCATTTGGGCTCCCTTATTTATAGGGTATGACAGTTTAGTATAAGTTCTTTAAAATTATCTCTAAATTGAGAACTTAAGAAAACTAGATTAATATCTTATTTTTATTGTCAGTGCTTTTAAATAATCTAAGTATAGTGTGGCATATTTTTAGTTACATTTTGTGAGAGAACAGTGACATCAGTAAGTTGTTTTTACTTGTATAAAACTTGTGAACACTTTTGCCTTTTAATTGAAAAACACTCCTATTGACTGAAATAACATTTTTTTAAAAATATCTAATAAGCCGGGCCTGGTGGCACACGCTTGTAATCCCAGCACTTGGGAGGCTGAGGCAGGAGGATCAGTGCAAGTTCAAGACCAGCCTGGGCTACAAAAGTGAGCTCAAGGCCAGCCTGAGCTGCATAATGAGACCCTGTCTCAAAAAAAATCTAATAATCTTTTCTTTTTTTTTTCTTTTTTTTTTTTTTTTTTTTTTTTTTTTTTTTTTTTTTTTTTTTTTT